>CAUYQU010076695.1:0-29893 GCA_963574635.1 Cheracebus regulus
CCCTTCCCTGGAGCACCGTGGTCAGGTGCTCCTCCTCTGCTCTTCCCGGCTGCGTTTCCCTCCTCCTTCCATCCAGCTCATCCACAGCCTCAACTTCCACCCCTGCTCTTCTGATGCCCAGGATGTAGCCCCAGTGACCACCTGCCCAGAGCACAGCTGTCTTCTAGGTGCACACCCACATGTCCAAAGATCTATCGTTTCCCTCTCCTGGCATGGTCTCTGTGACATCCACTAGTCACGAAGGCTGTGACATCCACTAGTGCCTCAACCCCTTCCTGTCCCTTCTAACATTTTTCACTGCTTCCCATGCCATGCCTGCATGAGTCAGGCCTTCTAGAAGGCCCTTAGATGCCCTTCTTGCCCTCTCCCTACTGCTTGGTGCACACCACGCAGAAGCCAGGCTGAGCTTTCACACCGGGCATCATCAGAGCCTGCAGCCCCTGATTCTACCCTCAGGAGGCCCCCTGCCAGTGATGGTTGCCACCCATCCCTCCTAATCCTGATGGCTGCCACTCCCAGCACCCTCTGCACAGCTCTCACCTCCCCTTCCTGGGCATGCAGTCCCCAAATTCACAGTGCTCTCATGAGCAGCACTGGAGGGTCAGCCTCCCCTTCCAACGTCCTTGGCCATCCTTTGACCACAGGTAGCTTTCCGTCTTCTCACCTGTGCTCTGTCATGCCAGTGCTGCCGTGTGTAGGATGGGAGACTCACCTCCTTTCCATCCTGGGCAGATGCTGGGCCCAGCTCTCCCCTGGATCTTCAGTATTAAGAAGCAGCAGGCTGTTGGAATATTCTGATTGAAGCCAGGGATGGCAGCTGGAGCCCGTAGTCCCAGCTACTTGGGAGGCTGAGGCAGGAAGATCTCTTGAGCCCAGGAGTTAGAGAATGCAATAAGTGCTGATGACACCACTGCACTCCAGCCTGGACGAGTAAAGTGAAATGCTGGGCACCTGTAATCCCAGATACCTGGGAGGCGGAGGTTGCAGTGAGCCAAGATTGTGCCACTGCACTCCAGCCTGGTGACAGAGTGGGACTCTGCCCCCCACCCCCAAAAAAAGATATTTTAGTTGAGCAAATGAGAAAGAAACTTGTCTCGAGAGATGGACACAAGCACAAGGCTTCCTGGTCTCAGAAATGGCCACCCCTGCCAGCCTCCCATCTCTGCTTCAATCTGCCTTACAGGGGGACAGTGTTAATGACTTGATGGGGCCAAGATCCCTTCCCTCATAAACCAGGCTGCCGGCTGCCAGCCTTTCCAGTCAATGTGAGCCCAGCCAGGCCAACCTTGAGATTTGCCTCCCGGAGAGAGAACGTGTTCTTCTTGGTGACCAACTTCCCTGTGACGCCAGCCCAAGTTTAGGGCAGATGCCCAGAGGTGAGTTTGCCCCAGAGCCTCCCAGCGGCCCCTCGTTCCTCTGCCGGCCCCCGGTGGCCACCCATGTTTCCGTTTCTCCTTCCCAGGTGGCTGAAGGCTCAGCATGTGCTTGGTGTCCCCCAGGCGCTGGGCTACATCTTTTTGTGAATCATTTCGTTCAGTCTTCACATATCCCCTGCCTGGTAGGAATTCCTCTGATCCCTATTTCAGAGGCAAATACTGAGGCTCAGTGAGGTTGACACACTTTCTCAAGGCCTCCCAGCCTGTGGGTAACAGGACAGCAGTTCCCGTGAGGTGCCCAGACCCTCCCCATCCTGGTCCTGTCTCTGGGTACTCTCCAAGTTGTTAGTGTGATACCCAGAGCTGGGCACATGCTCAGAGAGGCTCTCATAGCAAGAGCAAGCAGTGGCATGATGGTGGCTCTCTGCAGCCTCAAACTCCCAGCTGGTCCTCCTACCCCAGCCTCTAGAATAGCTGGGACAACAAGCATGCGTGACCACACCCAGATAATTTTATTATTTTATGTAGAGGTGGGGTCTCACTACGCTGCCTAGGCTGTTCCCAAACTCCTGAGCTCATTCGATCCTCCTGCCTTAGCCTCCCAAAGTGCTGGTATTACAGGTGTGAGCCACCATGGCCAGCCCAGGACATGTTTCTTGAGAGACACAGATATCTTTTGTTCCTGTGTAGTAAGAAACCAAAGTTTAAGCTTATACGTAGGTTCATCAATTAGTGTTTCTGTGCTATATTTGGAAATGATCTAGATATTCAACAAATAACCATCTTTTAATTTAACGTAGTATAACTTTAAGGTTTTAAGTTGCCAAAAATATTTTGGAATTTTTTTTTTTTTTTTTTTTTGAGACAGAGTCTCAGTCTTGTGGCCCAGGCTGGAGTGCAGTGGCACGATCTCGGCTCACTGCAACCTCGGCCTCCAGGTTCAAACGATTCTCCTGCCTCAGCCTCCTGAGTAACTGGGATTACAGGTGCCTGCCACCACACCTGACTAATTTCTGTATTTTCAGTAGAGACCAGGTTTCACCATGTTGGCCAGGCTGGTCTCAAACTCCTGACCTCAGGTGATCCACCCGCCTCAGCCTCCGAAAGTGTTGGGATTACAGGCATGAGCCACTGTGCCCAGACAAGAATTATTATTATTATTATTATTACTGAGACAAGGTCTCAATAATAGTGGGAGTTGTCTGGAGTGCAGAGCACAATCATGACTCACTGTAGCATCGAACTCCTGGAAATTATTTTTAAGTAGACATATTTTATAAAATATAATCATTATTTAAATAGTATATCTAGTAATGAGTCAAAAATTAAAATTAAAATAATAAAAAGTTATTTATAGCTGGGCACAGTGGCTCCTGCCTATAATCCCAGTACTTTGGGAGGCCAGGAAAGGAGAATTGCTTGAGGCCCAGAATTTGAGACCAGCCTGGGCATCATAGCAAGATTCCACTGTACAAGAAAATTTTTCTAAAAATTAGCCAGGCATCGTGGTACACACCTATAGTCCCAGCCACTCAGGATACTGATGTGAGAGGAGTTCAAGGCTACAGTGAGCTACTCCCCCTACTGTTCTTCAGCCTGGGCAACAGAGCAACACCCAGTCTCAAAAAATAGTAACTTATTTAAAGTTTTTCCCACTTCCACTTATGTAAGTTTAGTTTGTTTAACAATTATATTTGAACTGTGAAAACTTCATGAAACATTATTAGACAAAGCTAATCATTATCTTAAGTCTTATTTTGCTGGCAATTTTTATGACATGCATATTAGGCAAATATCAAACATTATTGAAATAAAGCACCTAAAATGTTAACCATTCAACACTTTTTTAAATCTCAGATGGACATACTAGGGGTTGTTCTAGTTAATACCTCAGATACTTTTTTTTTTTTTGAGTCTGGCTCTATTGCCCAGGCTGGAGTGCAGTGGCACAATCTCAGCTCACTGCAACCTCCGCCTCCCAGGTTCCAGTGATTCTCCTGCCTCAGTCTCCCAAGTAGCTGGAATTACAGCCTCCCAAGTAGCTGGATACAAGTAGCTGGGATGCCACCAGACCTGGCTAATTTTAAAATTTTTTTTGTTTTTTAAGACGGGGTTTCACCGTGTTGGTCTGGCTGGTCTTGAACTCCCGACCTCAGGTGATCCGCCTGCCTTGGCCTCCAAAGTGCTTGGATTACAGGCATGAGCCACCACGCCCGGCCAAAAATATTTTTAGTAGAGACAGGGTTTCACCATGTTGGCCAAGCTGGTTTCAAACTCGTGCCCTCAAGGGATCCACCTACTTGACCTTCCAAAGTGCTAGGATTACAGGCATGACCCACCCAATCCAGCCCAATTCCTCAGATACTTAAGTTTTAAAGATACGATAAAGGCAGGGCGCGGTGGCTCACGCCTGTAATCCCAGCACTTTGGGAGGCCAAGGTGGGTGGATCACCTGAGGTTAGGAGTTCAAGACCAGCCTGGCCATCATGGTGAAACCCTCATCTTTAAAAAAATTTTGTTAAAATAAATAAATAAAAAGATACGATAAGATTTACACCTTCAAGGAACTGATAAAGAATGTAGATTTTCTCCAAGAAGGAGTTTGGGGGCATATTTTTTGGTCTCAGAGATCTAGGATAGTGTTCATAATTTCTTTTTCCTAAGAGTACAAAATTCCAATGGGTTTGTGGTTGCAGCCTAAATATGGGAATGCCTGGAGTTGATGAGGTTTGATTACAGAGCCCCAGGAAGTGGGAGAATTATAAGGTACAGTGAAGCAAGCCTGGCTGCTCAGAGCCTGTGTTAGGTCTATTTTCTGGCTGTCAGAATTTACATCTCACCTGTATATCTTGGGCCTGGAGAACAGGCAGGTGTGCTTTCTGTAAATTTTGCAGGAAAAGGGAAGTTAAAGTAGGCACCTTGGCCCTGAAAGGATATTTGGAAAAGTTTTAGGTCAAAAATAAATTTGGGGCCAGACGTGGTGGCTCACACCTGTAATCCCAGCACTTTGGGAGGCTGAGGTAGGCAGATCATGAGGTCAAGAGATTGAGACCATCCTGGCCAACATGATGAAACCCCGTCTCTCCCAAAAAAATTTAAAAAATACAAAAATTAGCTGGGCATGGTGGCACATGCCTATAGTCCCAGCTACTGGGGAGGCTAAGGCAAGAGAGTTGCTTGCGGGAGGCGGAGGTTGTAGTGAGACAGGATCATGCCATTGCACTCCAGCCAGGCGACACAGCAAGATTCCATCTCAAAAAAAAGAAAAAGAAAAAAGAAATTTGAGCTGGGTGCAGTGGCTCACACCTGTAATCCCAGCACTTTGAGAGGCCAAGGCGGGTGGATCTCAAGGTCAGGAGTTCGAGACCAGCTTGACCAACATGGTTAAACCCCTCTCCACTAAAAATACAAAAATTAGCCAGGCATGGTGGTGTGTGCCTGTAATCCCAGCTACTCAGGAGGCTGAGACAGGAGAATCACTTGCACCCAGGAGGCAAAGGTTGCAGTGAGCCAAGATGGTGCCACTGTACTCCAGCCTGGCAACAGAGGGAGACTCCGTCTCAAAAAAACAAAAAACAAAAAAATTTGCTGAGCAGATAGGGCCAAGTTTTGAGGAGGGTAGGTTTAAGTCAGGGGCCCGGGTATCTGAAAGATCTTCTGGGGGATCAGGGACAGGAACTTAGAGGTTGACTGGAGCACAGGTGGGTGAAGAAGGAGAATTTACAGAGGGTATGGATTTTTTTTTTCTTTTTGATTTTTTTTTTTACAGAGACGGGGTTTCACCATGTTGGCCAGGCTGGTCTTGAACTCCTGACCTCAGGTGATCCACCCACCTCAGCCTCCCAAAGTGCTAGGATTACAGGCGTGAGCCACCGCACCTGGCTGAGGGTATGGATTTTAACTTTTTGTTCTACATCTGATCTCTGTTCTTTAATCTTGAGGAAGATTAAATGAAGTCCCTAAAGCTAGCCATTATATATATATATATTGTTTGTTTGTTTGTTTGTTTGTTTTGAGACAGAATCTTGCTCTGTGGCCCAGGCTGGAGTGCAGTGGTATGATCTCGGCTCACTGCAACCTCTGCCTCCCAGGTTTATGTGATTCTTCTGACTCAGCCTGCAGAATAGCTGGGATTATAGGCACAAGACACCACACCCAGCTAATTTTTGTGTTTTTAGTAGAGACGGGGGTTTCACTATATTGGCCAGGCTGGTTTCAAACTCCTGACCTTGTGATCCACTCCTCTCAGCCTCCCAAAGTGCTGGGATTATAGTCATGAGCCACTGTGCCCAGCCCATTATATTTCTTTGTGTCTTCTTTTTAATTTGATCTTTCTCTATTTACCCATAGGACAGTTTTTTAAGATGAAATCATTTTTTTTTAATTTTCTTATTGCCAGCGACCACGGAGGTCTCACATCTCTCCAACCCATGGCCACACTTTTTTGTTGTTGTTGTTTAGAGATGGGGTCTCACTATGTCGCCCAGGTTGGAGTGCAGGCAAGATCATGGCTCACTGAAGCCTCAACCTCCTGAGCTCAAGTGATCCTCCCACCTTGGTCTCCCACAATGTTGAGATTGCAGGTGTGAGCCACCATACCTGCCAATAGCACGCTTAAAAATACTTTTAGGCCGGGCGTGGTGGCTCACGCCTGTAATCCTAGCACTTTGGGAGGCCGAGGTGGGTGGATCACCTGAGGTCAGGAGTTCAAGACCAGCCTGGCCATCATGGTGAAATCCCATCTTTAAAAAAAAACAAAAAAAAAAAAAAAAACTTTTAGATTTGAAAGTCTAAATCTTCAATGTTATCTCTGCTTTAATTGTGACTCAAAACCAGTAAGCCTTTTTATGGCTTAAAATCAATATGCCTTTTCTGGCTTAACCATAGACACAGAAGAGCATCCCAAACAGTCTGGAAAAGATGCAATCCCCCTCCGGCTCCAAAGTCTTTCTCAAGATAGCCTAAGCAAGCAAAGATCCTAACTGTTATTGAGACTATGAAAGCTGAGACAAGTAGGACAGACTCCTCGGAGAGCTGGAACCGTTGCACAGAGACACTGTGTCTCTGATTCCTGGGCAGCTGGCAGGCAGCCTAACAATCCCCGCAACCCTTCTAGCTGGCAGAAACCAAAGAGAGTATTTTCACTGGTCACAGAGCCATGTTCTCAATACACGAAACGAGATGAAAGGAGAATCTTATTCTTTTCCTTCTCATGATGAACCACGCAAAGGAGAGAGACATGGAAAACAAGCCTTTTTCCTGGGAGGCTGTGGGTCAACGGCCACTGTGTGTGCAGAGCCAAATACCAAATTCAGAAGTGTGAAATCATCAAATAATTCTTTTTTTTTTCTTTTTTTTTTTTTTTTTGAGACAAGGTCTCCCTCTGTCACCCAGGCTGGAGTGCAGTACTGCAATCATGGCTCACTGCAGCCTCAAACTCCCAGGCTCAAGCAATCCTCCTGCCTCAGCCTCCTAAGTAAATGGGACTACAGGCGCCCGCAATCATGCCCGGCTAATTTTTGTATATTTAGTAGAGACGGGGTTTTGCCATGTTGGCCAGGCTGGTTTCGAACTCCTTTCCTCAAGTTATCCAGCCAAAGTGCTGGGATTACAGGCGGGAGCCACCACCAAACTGTTGGAACTTCACATTATTTCGAGCCTTGGGAGGAATGTGGCCATGTGGCCTGAGGCATGAAACATGCAGTTACAACTTCTGCTTTTCCCTGTAAATGGTTAGAAATGACTGAGTAGCATCAGATGTAAGATGCCCTCGAGGAGGGAGTCTTCTCCCGGAATGTTGAAACAATTTTCCTTGGAATGTAGCAAGCTGTACTAATCAAATCTAACATGCTGGATTTGTACAGAAGATGTTGCAATCCTGCTGACACCGTTTCTGCCTCTATGCCTGAAACCTTAGCTTCTCCACTTTGGAGCAATGATCTTAGCCCTTTGGAAGCTGTTTCCTGGGTGTCCATCCTGGAGCTTTGCACTAGAATAAAAATCGTATTTCTTTTCTTTTGTTTTGTTTTTTTTTTTCTTTTTTTTTTTGAGACTAAGTCTCACTCTGTCACCCAGACTGGAGTGCAGTGATGCAATTATAGTTCACTGCAGCCTCAAACTCCTGCACTCAAGTGATCCTCCCACCTTGGCCTCCCAAAGTACTGGGATTACAAGGATGAGCCAATGTGCCTAGCTGATGTTTTCTGAATCTCATCATTTAAGGTTGACACAAGAGTCACAACTCAAAGAATCAATTCTTAAAAGTGGGTTTCTCCTGCCAGTTTGAATTTGGAAAGGGACAGGGAAAAATTTTACCCTCATCTTTTAACCAGGGACTACAGACAGAGATCCCAGAGAGTTCACTCGGGTAAAAATTCCTACCTTCTGCCAGCTTTTATTTCTTCTCCCAGGATCCCATCTTCAGGCTTGAGAGGATTCCATCCTTGTCACCAGAAACTGTAGGGGTGGCAAAACTCCCCTTGTATCTCCAGAGTCTCAGCTGGGCCAAAGAATCAAATTGACACAAGGCAGGTTAACAGGAGAAAAGCATACACATTTATTTATATGCTATTCTACATCTGATTTCTGTTCTTTAATCTTGCTAACAGAGTCCCTAAGGCTAGCCATTGTATTTATTTATAAATAAGGGGTGCTGGATCAGGCTCAGTGTAATCCCAGCACTTTGGGAGGTCAAGGCGGGCAGATCATGAGGTCAGGAGTTCGAGACCAGCCTGGCCAACATAATGAAACCTCGTCTCAACTAAAAATACAAAAAATTAGCCAGATGTGGTGGCTGGTGCCTATAATCTCAGCTACTTGAGAGGCTGAGGCAGGAGAATCGCTTAAACCCAGGAGGCGGAGGTTGCAGTGAGCTGAGATCACGCCACTGCATTCCTGCCCAGGCAACAGTGAGAGACTCCATCTCAAAAAAATAAAAATAGATAAATAAACAAATAAATAAATAAGGGATGCTGGAGTGCAGTGGTGAGATCATAGCTCACTGCAGCTTCAAACTGCTGGGCTCAAGCTATCTTCCTACCTCAGGCTCTCAAGTAGCTGGGTCTACAGGCACATGCCACCCACCCTGCGAGTCTAATTTAAAAAGTTGTTGAACCACGGTCTCACTATATTACCCAGGCTGGTCTTGAACTCCTGGACTCAAGCAAATCCCATCTCAGCCTCCCAAAGCACTGGGATTACAGGAGTGAGCCACCACACTAGGTCCCACAAATTTATTACAAGTTTTACATGGCTCGTGAGCCCTCATAAGGACATACGAAGACCCAAAGAAGCAGCTAGAGTTTGTTGCTTATATACTGAATTGGACAAAGAATAATAAGTTATGAAGAAGCAACTAAATTATGTGGGAAGGCTTAAAAGATAAGAGTGTTTTAACAAGGTCTGTACAGAATTCTCTCATTTCAACTTCTCATCCTTGAGGATAAGAATGTTGTATCTTTCACATGACAACTTTGTCTCCTGCATTTAAGAAATAGCACAGGCCGGGTGGGGTGGCTCACACTTGTAGGAGTGGCTCCCAGCACACTTGGGAGGCTGAGGCGGGTGGATCACTTGAGGAAATGAGTTTGAGACCAGGCTGGCCAACATGGCAAAACCCCGTCTCTACTAAAAATACAAAAATTAGCCTGGTGTGGTGGCGCACGCCTGTAGTCCCAGCTATTTGGGAGGCTGAGGCATGAGAATCACTTGACCCCAGGAGGTAGAGGCTGCAGTGAGCCGAGATCACACCACTGCACTCCAGCCTGGGTGACAGAGTGAGACTCTGTCTCAAAAATAAAATTAAAATGAGCCATCGAGCCATGAAAAGCCATAGAGGAATCTCAAATGCTATTAAGGGAAAAAGCCAATCTGAAAAGGTTATATACTCTATAATCTCAACTATATAAGATTCTGCAAAAGTAAGACTAAACTATGAAGACAAGAGAAAGATCGGTGGTTGCCAGGTGTTAGCAGGGAGGGATAGGCACAGCACAGAGGGAAATGAAACTTTAGGGCAACGAAACTACTCTGCATGAGACAGCAATGGTGTGTATATATGTCATTACACATTTGTCTAAACCCATAGAATGTCCAACCAGAAGAGTGAACCCATGTAAACTGTGGACTTTGGGTGATAATGATGTGTCAATGTAGGTTAATCAATTGTGACAAATAAACCCCTCTGGTGCTGGATGTCAGTAGTGGGAGAGGCCACACACGTGTGAGGGCAGGAAGTATATGGGAACTCTGTACTTGCTGCTCAATATTGCTGTGAATCTAAAACAGCTCTGAAAACTCATTTTTTTTTTTTAAAGATGGGGTTTCACCATGATGGCCAGGCTGGTCTTGAACTCCTGACCTCAGGTGATCCACCCACCTCGGCCTCCCAAAGTGCTAGGATTACAGATTACAGGTGTGAGCCACCAAGCCCAGCTTTTTTTTTTATTTATTTATTTTTATTTTTTTTAGATACAGGGTCTTGCTATGTTGCCCAGGCTGGAGTGCTGAGGCTATTCACAGGTATGATCAAGCACACTACAGCCTTGAGCCTTCTAGGTTCAAGCCATCCTCCCAACTCAGCTTCCTGAGTGGCTGGATCTACAGGCATGTACCATGCCCAGCTAATAAAGTCTATTTTTTAAAAATCACTGGACCATAAATGTGTTTGTGGACTCTCAATTCTCTTCCATTCATCTATGTGTCTACTCTTATGTCGGCACCACAATCTTGATTACAGTCATTTCATAGTCAGTTTAGAAATCAAAAACTGTTAAGTCATCCAAATCTTTTTCAAAAGTATTTTGGCTATTCTGGATCCCTTGCATTTGCATGTGAATTTTGATAATTTTCGCAAAATGGGCAGCTGGGATTTCAGTAGGAATTGCACTGAATCTATGCAGTTCCTGAATCTATAGACCAGTTTGGGGAATACTGCTATCTTATATTTAAAGTCTTACAGTCTATGAACATGGGATGTCTTTCCATTTATTTATGTTGCCTTTAATTTCCTTTTTTTTTTTTTTTTTTGAGACAGTGTTGTACTCTGTCACCCAGGCTGGAGTGTAGTGGCACAAAAATGGCTTACTGCAGCCTCAACCTCCCAGGTTCAAGTGATCCCCACTTCAACACCACCCCTCACTCCCAGGAGCTGGGACCACAGGCACATGCCACCATGCCGAGATAATTTTTTAACTTTTCATGGAGCTGAGGTCTCCCTATGTTGCCCAGGCAAAATACCCAAGTATTTGGGCTATTCTGGATCCAATTCCATATGAATTTTGTTTGTTTGTTTTCTGAGGCAGAATGTCACTCTGTCACCCAGGCTGAGTACAGTGGTTCGAGCTCGGCTCACTGCACCCTCAACCTCCCAGGTTCAAATCATTCTCCTGCCTCAGCCTCCTGAGTAGCTGGGACTATAGGCACATGCCACCACACCTGGCTAATTTTGGTATTTTTAATAGAGACGGGGTTTCGCCATGTCAGCCAGGCTGGTGATTTTTATATATTAATCTTATATCCTGCACCTTTGCTGAATTGTTTATTAGTTCTAATAGCTTTTTTTCTTTTTGTGGATTTCTTAGGATTTTCTAGACATAAGATAACGTCATCTGGGACGAGAAATAGCTTTACTCCTTCCTTTCCAGGCTGGACTCCCTATATTTCATTTTCTTACCTGCTTGCCCTGGCTAGAACCTCCAGTACAATGTTAAAACAACTGGTGAGAGTGAACATCCGACCTTAATCCTGATCTTAGGGAAAAGCTTTCAGTCTTTTACTATTTGGTATATTTGCCATGGATTTCTCATACATGGTCTTTACTGGGTTGAGGAAGTTCCCTTCTATTCCTACTTTGTTCAGTGCTTTTTAGGTGTCAATAGAGATGATCATGTAGGTTTTGTCCTTTATTCTACTAGTATGGTGTATTATACATTGATTTTCTTCCTTTTTTCTTTTTTTTTTTTTTGAGACAGAGTTTTGCCCTTGTTGCCCAGGCTGGAGTGCAATGGTGCGATCTTAGCTCACCGCAACCTCCGCCTCCCAGGTTCAGGTGATTCTCCTGCCTCAGCCTCCCAATTAGCTAGGATTACAGGCATGTGCCACCAGGCCCAGCTAATTTTGTATTGTCCGTAGACATGGGGTTTCTCTATCTTGGTCAGGCGAGTCTCAAACTCCCAACCTCTGGTGATCCGCCCGCCTCAGCCTCCCAAAGTGCTGGGATTACAGGTGTGAGCCACATTTGGTTGAAAAATATCTGTGTATTAGTAAACCTGTGTTGTTCAAGAGTCCACTGTGTTTTGCTGGGGATTTCTACATCTATATTCATTTGGTCTGTAGCTTTCTTTTCTTGGGATGTCTTTGCCGAGTTTGGTGTCAGCGTAATCCTAGCCTTGTAGAATGAGTTAGAAAGTATTCCCTCCTCTTTTTTTTCCTGGTGTTTTATCTTCACTGCATCACTGTGGGGTTCCTCTGTGTAACTGCCTCACTCAGTAGTGAGTGAAATATACAAACTGGAAATGTACAATTTACTGCATCTGCCATACTTAGTCTCACTTATCCATTGTATGTTGGTGCCTGTGACAGAGAAGGTGTCACACCTTCTCCAGGTAGATAAAAAGTCAAAATTCCAAAACACTGGACACCAGCAATAAGGTAGTCATTGGTAAGGCCTTAGGACAGCTTCCGTTAAAAAATTGCCTAAGCCTCTGGCCGGAAGTGCCTAGATTTTTGTGGTGACATTTCAGGACAAGGGACTTCTGCTCAGGCAACACAGGGATGGGGTAAGGGAGGTATCATCCCACAGGGAGTGGGAGCCATCTGAGAAGTTCAAGACAATACCAGCCAAATATTAGGAGATATTGACATTCTAGCTGAGGCAGAATGTTCCAGGTTGGCACCATCATGTCTGAGTGTCCATCATCCTGTCTGTCAGCAACCCAACAGGCTGGATAGGCCACAGGTGCTCCTAAGATCCTATTCCACAAATCGTAGAAGCCTGAAAACACCTCTAGTGTAGAGCATTCTGGGGAGGCTAGGAGCCATGGTTCATGAATGTAATCACAACCTTTTGGGAGGTCAAGGCAAGAAACACGCTTGAGTCCAGGAGTTTGAGTTCAAAGGTGTGAGCCACATTTGGTTGAAAAATATCTGTGTATTAGTAAACCTGTGTTGTTCAAGAGTCCACTGTGTTTTGCTGGGGATTTCAGAACTGGCTGAGTTCAGCCTTGGCAACAGTGACCCAGTCTCTAAAAAGAATAAAATTTAAAACATAGCCAGGTGTGTTGGTGCATTGCTGCCTGCTTGGGGCCTGGGGCACTGGAATGCAGTGCTCAGGACGCAGTGCTCAGGACACAGTGGCTCCGCTGATTAACACAAGTGGGGATTTCCTATTGAGGTCCTGTAGGGCCCTCCCGGACTGCCAGAGCTAGGCTACCAGAGGCTGGCGTCTGAGGAGCCTGAATCCCCCACGGGAGGGCTGCAGGCTGGCCCCGGAAGCTGCTTGCTCCTTTGCAGAACGTGGTAGCTGCAGGCTCAAAACAGCCAGTGTGTGTTCCCCCAATTCGCAGAACTCTCTCAAAAGGCTGCAGTCTCTTGCCAACCTGTGAAGGTGGCTGACTGCCACCCATTGTAAGAGAGAGGTCAGGGACTGCCCCAGGCCACTCTGCCAGACCCGTGTCTTTAACTCACTGTGCCTGACGCTGCAGCCCCCACATCACGGTGCTGTGGGGCTTGGCTGTGGCCTAGCTGGGTGGGGTTCATGTACTGGGGTGCGGAATCAAGAAGGGTGTCTGCAGCAGTGGAAGGAGGGTAGGCTGCGGACTTTCAGACGTGCCCCTTAGCCTCCCCCAGGTAACCTAGGCTAGTCACTTAGCTGGCCGTCTTACCTTCTCCATCTGTGCACTAGTCACAGTCACAGGGCTTCCCCAGATCCCAGTGAGCTCCGGTAATTTCCTTGCCAGGTCAGGACAGGGTGGGCAGGGTGAAATATCTGAGGGTGTAGCGGCGGGTGGGGCCGCGCGCCGAACGGGACGCCTGAGGGTGGGGGTGGGGACAGGGGCGGCCCCGCGCTCGGCGCCGGCGAACTGGGCGGGCGCAGAGCTCAGAGCTGAGGCGGCGGCGGCGGCAGCAGGTGGGTTGCGGCGGATCCTACCGAGACGGAGATGGGCTCAAGCCCAAGAGCAGGGGAAGGCGCGGGTGTTCGGGGACTGGAGCGCCGCGGAAATGGCTCCAGCAGCAGCGGCGTGTCTGGCATGGGGAGGTGCGCGGGCCCAGGGCGCCCAGGCATTCCACCCCGCGAGCGGATACCCCAGCCTGACCGCGGCGTGGAGCGGGGGCGGGGGAATGAGGTGGCCGCCACTGTCTGCGGCCAGGTGGCTGCCTGGGCCACGCCCGCCCCGACGCAGAGCCGCAGCTCCTTTTCCGGTCCGGCTCGACTCTGGGGAAGCCTCGGGATTCATCTGGCTCTGGGACCCCACCACTGATCCGTTCCCAGCCTCTCACTTACTGGAACTGCTCCCTTCCCCACCCTCAGGGCCGCTCAGCAGGTGAGCAGGTGGGGCCGCACCAGGCCTCCTCTGCTGCCTGGGGTGCAGACAGGGCCTGCAGACTTCCTATGACTCCCTTGCCCACAGACCCTGACACCTGTCCTATTCCAGCCCTCCAGTAGGCCCCCAGTGCGGGTGTCCAGGTCCCAGGTCCAGGTCCCCAAGGCAGGGACGGAGAGAGGACTGGGGGTGGATGGACCAGGAGGGATGGAAGTCTGGCCAGGCCACGGCTGGGCATCCTGTCATTCCCCTCTGGCCCTAGCAGGTTCTAGTAGCTGGCTCTTCTCAGCCACCTGCCATGGCCCGGGGGCTGCCCAGCATTGCCAGCCTGGCACGTTTATGCCAGAAGCTGAACCGCCTGAAGCCGCTGGAAGACTCCACCATGGACACGTCACTGCGGCGCTGCCTGTCCACGCTGGACCTGACTCTTCTGGGCGTGGGTGGCATGGTGGGCTCAGGCCTCTACGTGCTCACAGGCACCGTGGCCAAGGACATGGCTGGCCCTGCTGTGCTCTTGTCCTTTGGTGTGGCCGCTGTGGCTTCCCTGCTGGCGGCTCTATGCTATGCAGAATTTGGGGCACGTGTGCCACGCACAGGCTCTGCCTACCTGTTCACCTATGTATCCATGGGCGAGCTGTGGGCATTCCTCATCGGCTGGAATGTGCTCCTTGAATACATCATTGGTGGCGCCGCAGTGGCCCGCGCCTGGAGTGGCTACCTGGATGCTATGTTCAGCCACAGAATCCGAAATTTCACGGAGACCCATGTGGGTTCCTGGGAGATGCCCCTCCTGGCCCAGTACCCAGACTTCCTGGCTGCTGGCATCATCCTCCTGGCCTCTGCCTTTGTCTCCTGTGGAGCCCGTGTCTCCTCCTGGCTCAACCACACCTTCTCGACCATCAGCCTGCTTGTCATTCTCTTCATTATCATCCTGGGCTTCAGCCTGGCCCAGCCCCACAACTGGAGCGCTGAGGAAGGCGGCTTTGCCCCCTTCGGCTTCTCCGGCGTCATGGCCGGCACTGCCTCCTGCTTCTATGCTTTTGTGGGCTTCGACGTCATTGCCGCCTCCAGCGAGGAGGCCCAGAACCCACGGCGGTCTGTGCCTGTGGCCATCGCCATCTCGCTTGCCCTTGCCGCTGGTGCCTACATCCTTGTCTCCACCGTGCTAACCCTCATGGTGCCCTGGCACAGCCTGGACCCTGACTCAGCACTCGCAGATGCTTTCTACCGGCGGGGCTACAGGTGGGCTGGCTTCATCGTGGCAGCTGGCTCCATCTGTGGTAAGGGACCCTTCCTGGGCAGGTTGGCAGGGAAAAGATTAGGGGGGCCCTGTCCTGAGACTCTTGGAGAATCCATCTTCACCTGCAGCTGTTTTACCAGTTGCATAATGGGGCAAGGAAAGCACTAATTATTAGAAACTCTTCACTTCAAAAGTTTCTTCAGAAACTCTTTGGAAGAGACCTCCCCACAGATGGTCCATGGTATATTAGTTCTGGGCATACCCTTATAGATTATTTCCTAGGCAGAGGGACTCAGCCCTCATTAGATGCTCCAGGGGGCCTGCGACCTAACCCAGACGTCCTGTTCCTGGGCAGAGCACTGACAATCTATTACCTCTGCACACACTCATGCTCACTGAGAGCCCAGACAAGCTCACGGCCATGTTGCGAAGGAGCTGCCATGCACCGGCCCCCAGCAGAGGCCCTGGTGGGCTTCTCGGCCACACTGACCCTCCCCACTCTCTCTGCTACAGCCATGAACACCGTCCTGCTCAGCCTCCTCTTCTCTCTGCCACGCATTGTCTATGCCATGGCCGTCGATGGGCTCTTCTTCCAGGTGTTTGCCCATGTGCACCCCCGGACACAGGTGCCTGTGGCGGGCACCCTGGTGTTCGGGCTCCTCACAGCCTTCCTGGCACTGCTGCTGGACCTGGAGTCACTGGTTCAGTTCCTGTCCATTGGCACACTCCTGGCCTACACCTTCGTGGCCACCAGCATCATTGTGCTGCGCTACCAGAAGTCTTCCCCGCCCAGCTCCCCAGGCCCAGCCAGCCCTGGCCCCCTGACCAAGCAGCACAGCTCCTTCTCAGACCACCTACAGCTGGTGGGCGCTGCACAGGCCTCCGTCCCTGAGCCAGGGGAGCTGCAGCCAGCCCTGAGGCCCTACCTGGGCTTCTTGGATGAATACAGCCCTGGAGCAGTGGTGACTTGGGCGCTTGGTGTTATGTTGGCCTCGGTCATCACCATAGGCTGCGTACTTGTCTTCGGGAACTCAGCCCTGCACCTCCCGCACTGGGGTCATATCCTGCTGCTCCTGGCCACCAGTTCCGTGTTTCTGCTCAGCCTCCTGGTCCTGGGGGCTCACCAGCAACAGTATCGGGAAGACTTGTTTCAGGTACCTCCCCAAGCCAGCACCTGCTTGCGCGTGGCCCAGGCAGCTCCCTCCCCTTCCCCTTCTGCCATCCCAGAATGAAAAAGGCTCATGGGCTTTGGGAGGACGGTATACCCATCTCGCACCCCTTTCTGCATAGTGAGTGAGCACATGTCTCCAAAATCTCCAGAGAGGGACAAGGCTCTGTGGATTCCGGAAAGTGGGCCCTGGGCTGGCAGATCTTTCCTGCGGCCCGGCCCAGCCCTGTCCTGCTTCTGCCTCCACAGATCCCCATGGTGCCCCTGATGCCAGCCCTGAGCATCCTCCTCAACGTCTGCCTCATGCTGAAGCTCAGCTCTCTGACCTGGGTGCGCTTCTCCATCTGGCTGCTGATGGGTGAGTGGGGGCCAGGCCGGGACTGGGGTCAGGAGGAGGGCAGGGAGGACAGGAAGGGCAGGGAGGACAGGAAGGAACCTGCACCTCAGGCTCACACCCTACCTCCTGCCGTGTGCAGGACTTGCAGTGTATTTCGGCTATGGCATCTGGCACAGCAAGGAGAACCAGCGGGAGCCGCCGGGGCCGAACCCCACACACTACGTGGTATTCCCCAGGGGCAGCCTGGAGGAGACGGTGCAGGCTGTGCAGCCCCCCAGCCAGGCGCCAGCCCACGAGCCTGGCCATATGGAGTAGCTGGTTGGTCCACACTTGCCCTGTCCTCCCCTGCCTGGTCGGGAGGCCATAGGGGCCCGACAAGCCGGGAGCCCCTCCTGTTGACTGCCCAGGCTGGGAAGTTCTCAGGACCTTAGGAACTTCACCCGGGGGCTGAACTTCAGGCCTTCAGAAGTGGGCCTTGGCTGGCCCTGATGCCGTGGACTCTCTGCCCAGTCTCCTTGTTTATGATCAACTCCAGCTACTGAGCAGCTGCGGTGGGGTGGATGGAAAGGCCCACAGCCCCAGGGATCCATAATAATAACTGCTTGGCCAGCCATGTGGCCTACTGGAATATCCACTGTGGCATTCTTTGTGGCACTGAGTTTTCACCTGATCCAGGGAACCAGGTGATTGTCTCCAATCCACATCAAAGGTGCTGGGGCACTGCAAAGAGTAGTTGCCAGCCCTGGGATCAGCCTGAGTCAGGGACACAGGTGGGCCTGGATCCAGGTGCCCAGCTAAGAGGGGAGCTATACACACCGGGCAAGAAGGGGTCCATGGCAGGCATGGGGTCAGGCTCCCCACGTCTGCTGGGTGGCAGATCCAGGGAGCAGAGCTTGGGCCCCAAGGAGCCTGCCTGAAAAGGGCAGCGGGATTCAGAGCATGGCATGCGCCTGAGGCCCCCCGGGGGATGTAGGGGCACACCCCCAGGGACACATGCACCCCTGCAGGCACTACCCTGGGGTGCACGCCTGTGTGCAGACTGAGGTGACAGCTGTTTCTGAGCTCGGCCCCAGGCTGCGGCTCTCCTGCTATCTTTGCCCACTCTTCAGGGACTTTG
Source organism: Cheracebus regulus (assembly GCA_963574635.1). Classification (NCBI taxonomy): domain Eukaryota; kingdom Metazoa; phylum Chordata; class Mammalia; order Primates; family Pitheciidae; genus Cheracebus; species Cheracebus regulus. The sequence goes on from CAUYQU010076695.1 coordinate 17,781, forward strand.
AGGAGAGTGTGGCCCTCATGCTCCTACATGGGAGCACAAGTGTCTGGGCCTGCTCCAACTACCTTCTAGCACACCTGGTAGCGGCAGCACCTCAGTCTTTGGGTATGGTCCCCAGGTCCACCCTCCACCGCTGCTCTGGTCTCCCCATGGCTATGCCATGTCTACCATAGATGCCCCCCAACTTCCCAGTCCTGCCTGTAAGGACTACTCAGGAAGAGGGTAGCTTTGCTGGCTTTACTCTGCGACTTTCTCCAGCCATGACATCAGCTTTCTCTGGGCCCCAAGGAGAATCAGGTGCATGTGAGCCACCTTGGATAATCAGGCCTCAGGGGCCACGTTCTCCCACCCTAGCCCTTCAGAGCCCACCTCCCCATGGATGTGACTCTGGGTATCGGGAAGCAGCAGGGACCCCATGCATTTTACGGAGGCTCCAGGTGGCAGAGGATTCCAGATGTCAGCCCAGCCCTCCACAGCCTGTCCTGATCACCAGGTACTCACAACTGCAAACAGACCCTTGGCTCCCTGGGGCTTGATATTCCCTGCACCACCCTGGGACAAGAGGGGAAGACTTGTCTGCTGCAACCCGGCTCACCCATCAGGATCATGAGCCCTGGAGCATGGGGAAATTCTCTATCGAAAGGCTCAGGCCCCAGGGGGGATTCCAGATGCAAAACCTGGCCAGCCTGAGGGAGACTTCAGTGTAGTTGTTTGGAACCATTCCTTCCAGCCACTCTGCCCAGCCTTGGATCAGTCAGGGCCTCCCTCAAGCAGCTTCCTAGGTATGACTTGGACTGAAGTGAATTTCAGATTACAGCCTGCCACCTCCAGGGCTCTCAGGAAGCCTGGAAAAAAGCTTCCAAGGGGTTGGGTTGGCCTTGGGGTTCACCGGGGAGGGATATAGAAGGTCCTGAAGGACACAGTGATCACCAACTCAGCCCTGCCACCCTGTGTTCCCTGTCCCAGCCTTCCATAGCCAGAGGGCTGCCACTGGAAAGCAGCTGGTCCTCTAAGCTGAGCAGGTGTGGGCCAAGACACATGCTACACCATCACTTGGGGGATAGAGCTGTGGATTATCTGCCTACTCCACCCCATTCCCTAGATGAGGACCCACCTCCGGCATCACAGCACCAGATAAGCTGCGACAGCCGCCATTCCCCATGACTCCTCTTTCTACCTTGCCCTTTTGGCTCCAGCTGCACAGCCCCATGCAGGACAGATGGGAGGGTGAGGTCTCTACCTATGATGGGAGTGCAGATGGGCGAGGAGGGCCAGGGGCCAGGCAGCAGGAGGGTCTGTGCTGACAGCTGGTAAGCAGACCTCTGCTAGGAACACTGGGGACAGAGCCTGGGAGAGAGACCCCTAGGCCCATATGCAGCCGGAGCCCTGCAATACGGGCGCCCGCTGGGCTCTCCCGTCTCCATGGGTCAGGTTCTGTTGCCATCTCTACACAAAGCTGGCTTCTGTGGCTCCCCGAGGCAGCACCCTGCCAAGGCGGAAGTCAGGGGAGGGACTGTCTGCTGGGGTTCAAGGGTGGAATTCTCCCCCAACCCCCACATGCTGGGGTTTCATCCTTGAGATCCCCAGGCAGGGCCCCACCCTTCCCAACTCTCAACCAGCAGGGAACAGCTATAGGCCTTTGGAGTGGGCTAGCAAGTGAGTGTCAGAGCTTGGACAGGGCCACCCTGGTGTCTGTCTGACTCCCAGCAGCAGTGGCCATGGGTGCAGATGCTGAGTTCTGGCCAAGGCACTTGGGCAGTCGGACTTGGGATGCAAGGGCCAGCTCGCTCCACACAGAGTTGGTGGTTGCCTTTGGGGCCTTGGCCTGCAGACGAGGACAGCAGGTCAGGGATCCAGCCACATCTCCCTCAGCGTGGCAGAACCCAGCGTCCAAGCGGAGTGACCTCAGCTCACCTCCTCATACTTTGTCCTCCAGTAGAAATGGGCTTCTCTGTCCACGTACAGCAACAGCAGGTCACAGAAGAAGGTGACCTGGGAGACGCAGGGCCAACCCATGTTCCAGCCCCCACGCCTGCCCTCCTCCACCTCCCCAGCCTACACCCCAAGGCTCAGTGGAAAGGCACAGGAGGCTCCAGCATGCATCAGGCACACCCTGGTCAGTGGCGCTCGCTGCAGCCTGTGGGCGCCCAAGGTGCTCACACTCACCACACCCAGCCAAGCTGCCCCGGTGCCCAGTGTGATGGCCATGGGGATGAGCCCGAACTTCCCTGCCTGAGAGAAATCTGAGCTGAAGCTCTCAGCCCATGACTGTCGGCCTCATGCCTCCTCCAGCCCTGTCTGCTGGCCTCCTCCCATCCTGGCCCTGACCCCTACCTGTGCCTACCTGCCCGGTGACGAGGATGTCAAAGCGGATTCCGTAGAGCTTGAGCAGGCTGCGGGCCTCCACACCTGGTTGTTCCCACCAGTGAGTGGCTGTCCTGGGGGCAGAAGAGAGGGCTCTGGTGGCCTGCTTTGCCCACCCCCAAGTGGGGCTGGCCGTGCCAAGCCTCTGTCTCACTTGTCCATTGACTCCATAAACCCCCAGCCCAAGCCTGAGTCCTGGGTCTCAGCCCTGTGTAATTGGTGAGAAAACAGAAAAAAACAAACCAAGACCTGTCCCTCAGAAGTTCCCTGCCTGCTGAGGGGACAGGGGCACAGAAGAGTCTCTAAACAGACCCAGCAGTAGGCAATGGGAAGGGGCAGGCTCAGGGCCGAGGGATTCCAGAGATGGGAACTCACTCTTCCCTGGGTACTAGGGTAGGCTTCCTGGAGGGGACATGAGGCTGGGCCTGGAGGAACATGCGCACAGGTGGTTTGCCAGCACAGAGGTCGGGGAAACAGGATGTGGGTGGGGACCAGGCCCGCATGGTTCTAAGGCCTGGGGAGGTCAGGGAGGCCAGACCAGACAGGGTGCAGTGAGCTATGTTGAGAATCATCATCCCAGGTCTGGTGGCCGTGTGTGCCTGCCTGCATGACGAGGTGACACTCGGTGATGGAAGGATCAAGTAGGTCTGCTTAGAAGACTCAAAGACCTGATAACAAATGCAATTTAAGATCCTTGAGGCCGGGCGCAGTGGCTCACGCCTGTAATCCTAGCACTTTGGGAGGCTGAGGTGGGTGGATCACCTGAGGTCAGGAGTTCAAGACCAGCCTGGCCATCATGGTAAAACCCATCTTAAAAAAAAAAAAAAAAGGGCCGGGCGCGGTGGCTCACACCTGTAATCCCAGCACTTTGGGAGGCCGAGGCGGATGGATCACGAGGTCAAGAGATCGAGACCATCCTGGCCAACATGGTGAAACCCTGTCTCTACTAAAAAAAATACAAAAATTAGCTGGGCATGGTGGCATGCGCACCTGTAGTGCCAGCTACACGGGAGGCTGAGGCAGGAGAATTGTTTGAACCCATGAGGCAGAGACTGCAGTGAGATGAGATCGCGCCACTGCACTCCAGCCTGGCGCCTGGCAACAGAGCGAGACTCTGTCTCAAAAAACAGAAAAAAAAAAAAAAAAAAAGAAAGAAAAAAAGATCCTTGAGGCCAGGTGGAGTGCCTCAGGCTTATAATCCCAGCACTTTGGGAGGCCAAGGCAGGTGGATCACCTGAGGTCAGGAGTTCAAGACCAGCCTGGCAAACATGATAAAACCCCATCTCTACTAGAAATACAAAAATTAGCTGGGTGTGGTGGCATGCGCCTGTAATCCCAGCTACTTGAGAGGCTAAGGCAGGAGAATCACTTGAACCTGAGAGGCAGAGGTTGCAGTGAGCCAAGTTTGGGCCACTGTACTCCAGCCTGGGCGTCAAAAGTGTAACTTCATCTCAAAAAAAAAAAAAAAAAAGGCCAGGTGTGATGGCTCACTCCTGTAATCCCAGTACTTTAGGAAGTCAAGGCCGGTGGGTCACCTGAGATCAGAAGTTCAAGACCAACCTGGCCAACATGGAGAAACCCCATCTCTACTAAAAATACAAAAATTATCTGGGCATGGTGACGAGCGCCTGTGATCCCAGCTACTCCGGAGGCTGAGGCTGGAGAATTGCTCGAACAATGGAGGTAGAGGTTGGAGTGAGCCGAGATTGTGCCATCGCACTCCAGCCTGGGCAACAAGAGCAAAAACTCCATCTCAAAAACAAAACAAAACAAAAAAGATCATTGAGTGCATCCTGGATTGGGAAGTATAAAGGTTTAGGATCACTGTTGTCACAGCTGGAGAATATTAAATATGAGATTTATTCTGCCAGCCAAGAGCAGTGGGTCACGCCTATAATCTCAGCACTTTGAGAGGCTGAGGTGGGAGGATCGCATGAGGCCAGGAGTTCAAGACCAGCCTGGTCCACATAGTGAGACCTCCTTCTCTATATTATTTCTTAAAAATGAAAAAAGGCTTACTCTGCTAAATGTCAATTGCAGGCTTTCTTTCTTTCTTTCTTTGCGTTTCACTCTGTCATCCTGACTGGAGTGGAGTGGCATGCTCATGGCTCGCTGCAGCCTCAGTCTTCCAGGCTTAAGTGATCCTCCCACCTCAGCCTCCTGAGTAGCTGAGACCATAGGTGTCTGCCATCATGCCCAGCTAGTTTTTAAAAGTATTTTTGTAGACATGGGGGTCTCCCTATCTTGCCCAGGTTGGTCTCAAACTCCTGGGCTCAGGTGATCCTCCTCCCTCAGCCTCCCAAAGTGTTAGGATTACAGGCATGAGCCACTGCACCCAAAGATCAATTTATTTAGCAAAACAATAAGACAGTGGTTACATGGGGAAGGTCCCTGTTCTGATGACAATGTTGAAAGGGTGAGAGTCTGAATGTCTGCCACCTACTTTCAAACAGTTCTGTTTGAAATCTATCTAAATATATCCAGTTCACTCTAGACAAGGAAAGAGAAAGAAAATGTGACCAGATGGTAAAATAAAGAACTGGTAAACCCAGATGAAGGTATATGGGTGTTCATGGTACTAATCTTTAAGCTTGTCTAGAGTTTTTTGAAAATTTTTATGGCCGGGCATGGTGACTCACGCCTGTAATCCAAGCACTTTAGAGGCCAAGGCAGGTGGATCACCTGAGGTCGGGAGTTCAAGACTAGCCTGACCAATATGGTGAAACCCTGTCTTTAAAAAAAAAAAAAGAAAGAAAATTTTTAGGTAAAAGCTGAAGGGAGGCCAGGCACAGTGGCTCACATCTGTAATCCCAGCACTTTGGGAGGCTGAGGTTGGTGGATCACCTGAGGTCAGGGGCTTAAGACAAGCCAATATCATGAAACCCTATCTCTACCAAAATACAAAAATTTAGCTGGGAGTGTTGGCAGGCACCTGTAATTCCAGCCACTCAGGAGGCTGAGACAGGAGAATCAGTTGAACCTGGGAGGTGGAGGTTGCAATGAGCTGAGATCGGGCCACTGCACTCCAGCCTGGGTGACAGAATGAGATTCTGTCTAAAAACAACAAAAAAAAAAAGCTGAAAGGGAAAGTAAAAATGAAAGCTCCCATTGCCGTGGAGGGAAGATGTTAGCGGCAGGGAGGGGTGTGGGATGGAGAAGGAGCTGGCAGTGAGGAGCCTGAGCTGGGCAGGGGCCTGGGACAGATGGGATGGAGGGCTCAGGACTTGAAGGAGCAGGATGGAGACTGTGCTGGAGTTGTGGCGTTGAGAATGGCTCTCTCCTGCTCCTGGGACCCTCCCTGCCGGCCCTTGCACACGCAGTGGAATATCTGAAGGGATGGGCCTAGGTGTGGTCTGTCCTGGCCGCCACAGGGAGGGGGGATGCTGGCCAAGGCACAGCAGCTGGACACTGGGAGCAGTGGGGCCGCACCTGAAGTTGTAGCTCCTCTCCTGCAGCTGGAAGGAGTAGTGAGGCCGGCAGCCGGAGTCCCCGGTGTCCAGGTCACAATCCCAGTGAACCCTGATGCCCACAGAGCCACCCTGCACACAGCACATAGCAGTTCCACTGGTGGGTGGGCCCAGGACCCTCTCCAGAGCCCTCCAGGAACGCTGCCCCCAACTCGGGACGTACCAGTGATGCCAGGTCCTCGAAGGTTCCTCCAGCCTCGGCCACAAGGTCCCCAATGCGGAACACAGGACAGTAGGGGCTGAATCGTGGTTCATAGCGGCAGCGCTTAAAATAGGTGGGGTCCCAGGTCTCCAAGGCATTGGACCTGGGAGGGGTGGGGAAGTTCAGAAGAGGTAGGGGACAAGGAGGATCTTGGGCCAGGTGAGACCCACTCTGCTTACTTGGAGAAGTTGAACTTGCTGAAGGTGACAGTGTTTTTGATGAACAGTGTGAAGTTCTCGGCCTGGGCCAGCAGGGGCCTCCTGCAGGTGGAGGGAAGGTGAGGGCTTCTGCCAGACCTGGGGCCCTGCGCAGGCGGGGTGGGGGATTGTGGGGACACTTACGAGGGCACAGCGGCACTCTCCACTGGGCACCAACTCCAGATCTCACAGGTCCTGTGGGTGCCATTGAAAACCACACACTGGCCTGTTTTTATGCCTTGAAAACACGAGATGAACTCCAGACCTTTACATCTCCACAGGGCTGGGGAGGGTGTCAGCCAGGGTCTTGTTGGCAGAATGAGAGATGCAGGGACAGAGGCGAGCGGGGCCTGCATTCAGGAGCCACCCAGGGTCCCAGCCCAGCCCCCACCCTGGCGGGACACTGGAAGACCGAGCCCACAGTTACCGTGGCTGTGTGTGCCTCTCTCGCCTTCAGGGCAGTCCTCGTCGGCCCAGCAGTTAGCCAGTGGGACGGAAGGGTGCTGAGGTGGATGAGAGAGCAGTCACCGGTGGCACAGGGGATGTCTCCCCTCCACAACCCAGTCTCGAAGGCAGGGAGGTTCAAGATGTGAAGGACAGGCCCCCTTCCCACCTTAGACCTCCCCACCATCTGGCTGCCAGAGTACCCTGAGTGTGGGGCCACACAGGGAAGCTGGAGGGTGCAAATAAAAGGAGGTGGTCAGCTGGGCGCGGTGGCTCACACCTGTAATCCCAGCACTTTGGGAGGCCAAGGCAGGCGGATCACCAGGTCAGGAGTTCAAGAGCAGCCTGACCACTTGGTGAAACCCCATCTCTATTAAAAATACAAAAATTAGCCAGGCATGGTGGTGTGTGCCTATAATCTCAGCTACTCAGGAGGCTGAGACAGGAGAATTGCTTGAACCCGGGAGGCAGAGGTTGCAGTGAGCTGAGATCACGCCATTGCACTCCAGCCTGGGCAACAGAGACTCCGTCTCAAAAAAAAAAAAAAGGAGGTGGTCACAGGAGGGAGCGGAGCAATACCCTGGCCAGATGAGGGTAGAGTGCTATATTTCAAAGACAGAGGGAGACCCCTTTCCTCCTTTTTTAAAACATTTGTTTTTAGTGGAGGTCTCACTCTGTTGCTCAGGCTGGAGTGCAGGGGTACGATCGTAGCTCACTGCAGCCCCACCCACTTGGGCTTGGGCAATTCTCTCGCCTCAGCTTTCCCGGTAGCTGGGACTACAGACGCATACCACTGTGCCTGGCTGATTTGTTAATATTTCTTTCGTAGAGATGGAGTCTCTGCTGTGTTGACCAGGCTGGTTTTAAACTCCTGGCCTCAAGCAATCCTTCGGTCTTGGCCTCCCAGAGTGCTGGGATTACAGGCGTGAGAACGCACCCTGCCCCGCCGCTCCTGACAGCTCTGTCCCTGGTGGACGCGGAAGCGACCCTTCCAGGTCTAGCTCTTCTGGTCCAATTTGGACAACAGAGCAGGGAAGGTGAAGATACCTTGGGAGGGCAAGTTCCTAATGGCTGGCAGGGGGGCATGGCTGATAAAGATCAGGACCCCAGAGTCACAGGGGCTTGCGTATTGAAGCAGGACTCCACGCCCTTGCTGAGGGGCCACAGGCTACTCCTTCCTGCTCACTCTTCTGTAACTCAGGGACATTAATACCGGCACAGAGGCACAGATCTATGGGGCTCTGGCAGGAGGGAAGGACGGGTGAGCTTTCTGGTCTCCCAGACTCAGAGAGGAAGGCACCCTTGAGCATTGGGCACTCTCCCAGGCACAGTTCTACCCCAGCTGAGGATGGACACTGCTGCCCGGAGCACTCAGCTCAGGGAAGGCAGAAGGAGCACAGCACCAGGGGTGCAAGAAAGGCTGAGGGCCTCTGAGAAGCCAGAATGAAGCGGTGGGACTTTCTGAAAGACAGGGCCTCGTGATTGGGTAGAGGGGTACGTGAAGCCACAGGCTCTGCTTCTTTGTCCCTACCTACGTCCTGTGTCTGCTCCTCCTTTCCACCCCAGCTGGGCCACCATCTCCTCCAACTGGACCCCACAGTGACCACCAATGGGGCCCCCTCGTCTCTCCCTGCCCTCATCCACCCCCCCCCAGCAGTCCAAGTGGTACACCCCAATGTGCAGGGGATTGAGCACCCCTCTTCTGAGCTCACGTGTGGCTCCCTTCTGCTCCTCTAATCAAGTTTAGCTCATCCCTGTAATCCTGGCACTTTGAGAGGCCAAGGTGGGAGGACTGCCTGAGCCCAGGAGTTTGACACCAGCCTGGGCAACAAAGCAAGGCTTCATTGCTACAGAAAAAAAAAAAAAGTTTAATAATTAGCCGGGTATGGTAGTGCCCACCTGCAATCCCAGCTACTCAGGTGACTGAGGCGGAAAAGTTGCTTGAGCCCAGGATGTCAAGGCTGCAGTGAGCTGTGATCACACCACTGCATTCTAGCCTGGGCAACAGAGCAAGACCCTGTTTCAAAAAAAAAAAAAAAAAAGTTTAGCTCCTTAGTGGGGCTTACAGGGACCCCTGAGATCCTGAACTACCTTTTCCCCCTCTAGTCCAAATCTCCACTTCAGCTCCACCATGTGGCAGGTAGTCCTAAAGGTGCCGCACCTCACACAGCTCAGGGCCTTTGCCCACCAAGCTCCCTCTGCCTGCACGTCCTGCTCCAGCCAAATCCACCTTCTCGCCCTGTAAGATTCTGTTCAGCTGGCCATAGTGGCTTACACCTGTAATCCCAGCACTTTGAGAGGCCAAGGTGGGCAGCTCACCTGAGGTCAGGAGTTTGAGGCCATCCTGGCCAACATGGTGAAACCCTATCTCTACTAAAAATACAAAAATTAGCTGGGCATGGTGACATGCGCCTGTAATTCCAGCTACTCCAGAGGCTGAGACAGGAGAATAGCTTGAACCCAGGAAGTGGAGATTGCAGTGAGGCGAGATCGGGCCACTGCACCTCAGTCTGGGTGACAAGAGTGAAATCTTTGTCTCAAACAAACAAACAAACAAAAAGATTCTGCTCAAGCGCAGCCCTGGGTCCCCTAGCTACAGCCTCTGTTCCATCATAGGACCTGCCACTTTGGCTGCGCTGTCCATGCAGGTGGCCCTTGAGATATGGGGGATGGAGATGGAGTTTTGTGAATTCAGCACAGCTAGCCCCCCTGGCCCAGTGGGGAGGCTTAGAGGTGTCTGCTGATGGAGGTGACACTATAAGGAGCACAGTGCACATATAGGAGAGATCAGGTGGCAGGATCCCGAAAGGAGCTGGCAGAACTCTGGTCTTCTGGGGAAGCCAGGTTGTCAGATCTGATTAATGATGGCCCAGCCCTGGCGTTTCATGGGAAGAGTCAGAAGTGTGGTTACAGACAAAGAGGAATTGCACGGATTCTGAAAAACATAGACCCACAGGTCCAACCAAATTTCAGAACAGTCTACAAACTGAACACTAAATAGACATCTTAGCATTAAGAAAGGGAAGGACATCGTATGGGTTCACTAAGAGTAAGCACATCCTTTATGCACATTTCCAAGAACAGACATGGGACATCTCCAGCAACTGTGCTAGGACCAACCACCAGGGCTCAGGGGTCAGGTGTCTGCACAATGACCCTCCAGCCCAGCAAGTAGGGAACTGCTGGACTTGCTTAAAGATAGATGTCAGCATGGAGGTAGATTTTCAGGACTATGTCCTGAGTCCCAAAAGTTCAAACAAAATCCATAGCTGGAGAGGAGAATTAGTGTGCTTTGTGACAGATGCAGGATTCCAGAAACATTTCCAGGCAAGGGGAAAAGAATGATCCAGAAATGAAGAATAAGGTGGGGGACTCTGGCTTGACCATGGTTGATGTAAAAACTATCCAGAGGTCATAAGCAACTCTGAAGTCAGCATGAGCGAGAGTGTGTTGTGCTGGGCCACAAAGACGCAAGCTGCCTCAGGACGCATTAATAGAGACTGGAGGTGACATTCCATCTTGGCTCTTCCTACTAGAGCCTCCCTGAGCATGTGCCCAGCTCTGGGTGCCACACTAACATCCTGGAGAGTACCCAGAGGCAGGACCGGGATGGGGAGGGTCTGGGCACCTCACGGGAACTGCTGCTGCCCAGAGCTCGGAGTCCTGTCACCTACAGGCTGGGAGGCCTTGAGAAAGTGAGTCAAACTCACTAAGCCTCCGTCTCTGAAATGGGGATCACAGGAATTCCTACCAGACAGGGGTTATGTGAAGACTGAACGAAATGATTCACAAAAAGACGTAGCCCAGCGCCTGGGGGACACCAAGCACATGCTGAGCCTTCAGCCACCTGGGGAGGAGAAATGGAAACACAGGTGGCCACTGGGGGCCGGCGGAGGAACGAGGGCCTGCTAGGAGGGTCCTGGGCAAACTCACCTCTGGGCATCTGCCCTGAACTTGGGCTGGCGTCACAAGGAAATTGGTCACCAAGAAGAACACGTTCTCTCCCTAGGAGGCAAATTTCAAGGTTGGCCTGGCTGGGCTCACATTGACTGGAAAGGCTGGCAGCCGGCAGCCTGGTTTATGAGGGAAGGGATCTTGGCCCCATCAAGTTATTAACACTGTCCCCCTGTAAGGCAGATTGAAGCAGAGATGGGAGGCTGGCAGGGGTGGTCATTTCTGAGACCAGGAAGCCTTGTGCTTGTGTCCATCTCTCAAGACAAGTGTCTTTCTCTTTTGCTCAACCAAAATTTATGTGTGTGTGTGTGTATGTGTGTGTGTGAGAGTGTGTGTATGTGTGTGTTTCTGTGTGTGTGTATTTAAAGACAGGGTTTCACTTAGTCACCCAGGCTGGAGTGCAGTGGTATGATCAGTGCTCACTGCAACCTCTAATCCTGGGCTCAAGGAGGAAGGCACCCTTGATCTTCCTGCCTCAGCCTCCCATGTGGCTGGGACTACAGGCTCCAGCTACCACTCCCAGCTTCAACCAGAACATTCCAACAGCCTCCTGCTTCTAATACTGAAGATCCAGGGGAGAACTGGGCCCAACACCTGTCCAGGATGGAGAGAAGGTGAGTCTCCATCACACACACAGTAGCACTGGCATAGCAGGGACCAGGAGAGAAGACAGAAAGTTCTGTCTGTAGTTAACGGGTGGACAAAAACATTGGAAAGAAAGACTGACCCTCCAGTGCTGCTCGGAGAGACTGTGAATTTGGGGAATGCATGTTCAGGAAGGGAAGGCGAGGGTTGAACAGAGGGTGGTGGGAGTGGCAGCCATTAGGATTGGGAGGAATGTGTGGACACTGTCATGGGCGGGTCTAGGGGGGCTCCCAAGGGTAGAAGCAGGCGCTTGCAGGCTCTGATGATGCCCAGCCTGAAAGCTCAGCCTGGTGGCTGCGTGGTATGCAACAAGCAGTAGGGAGTGGATGAGAAGGGCATCTAAGGGCCCTCTAGGAGGCCACAGACTCATGCAGGCACGGCATGGGCAGCAGTGAAAAATGTCAGAAGGGACAGGAAGGGATTGAGGCTGAGTGATGGGTCTGGCTGAGGCACTAGTGGATGTCACAGAGGCCATGCCAGGAGAGGGAAACAACTGATCTTTGGGCCAGGCGTGGTGGCTCATGCCTGTAATCCTAGCACTTTGGGAGGCCGAGGTGCGTGGATCACCTGAGGTCAAGAGTTCAAGACCAGCCTGGCCATCGTGGTGAAACCCCATCTTAAAAAATAAATAAATAAAATAAAATAAATAATAGATCTTTGGACGTGTGGGTGTGCACCTGGAAGACAGCTGTGCTCTGGGCAGTGGTCACTGGGGCTACATCCTGGGCATCAGAAGAGCAGGGGTGGAAGTTGAGGCTGTGGATGAGCTGGATGGAAGGAGGAGGGAAACGCAGCCGGGAAGAGCAGAGGAGGAGCACCTGACCACGGTGCTCCAGGGAAGGG
>CAUYQU010076696.1:0-45155 GCA_963574635.1 Cheracebus regulus
GGGAGAGACAGCATGGGGAGAAATGCCAGATATAGGTGATGGGGAGGAAGGCAGCAAATCACACTGCCATGTGTGTACCTATGCAACAATCTTGCATGTTCTTCATGCAATAAAACCTAAAATGCAATTAAAAAAAAGAATATCCATCTTTTAAATTGGTAGATTGTGGGGCATGTTTGATATTAACAAGAAAATCTCTCAAAAGTAGGTAGTTACATTTACTATAGAATACTTGTAGTAATTGTTATGAGGACATATAGTGTAATATTTAAGCACCCAAGTTCAGAACTTAGACACCTTGGATTCAAATCCTGTTCAACAACTCTGTTGTCTGTGTGACTTTGGATAAGGCACCCATATCTCTGTGTCTTGGTTTCCTTTTTAGAAAATGAAGAAATAAATAGTACTTTACTTATTGGAGGAATAGATTCCATAATCTGTGTCAAATGCTTAGCACAGTTCCTTGTAGAGTAAGCTGATGTGATAATATTAACAAAAAAATTAATGTTATTCATAATTATTTTTAGTGATTCTAGGTTATTCAAATGTAATGTATCCCGAGTAGTTAAAGTCTTGGCAGTAGGCAGTGTGGATATATCTCTTCATTTTCATTAGGCCTCAAAGCCAATCCTGGGGATCCCAAAGGTAAGGAAGGACTGAGAAACGAAGTTTGCGTGGACTACTTGGTCTCTGAGAGTCTTTCATTGTCAATCAGTATATTTAAGCACCTGTTATGTGAGTTGGTATTGAATTGCCACTGAGGGCTCAGTGGTTTTATGACAAGTAGCCATGGAAGAGCTAATACATATTACGAGGAGAGTCAGTCCCTGTGCCCTTGTTGCTCTTGTCAGTCAGGGAGTAATAGCTTTTATTTTGACTGTTTGATCTACCAACCTCTCATACTTTAACAGGTTTAACAATTTTAACTCTAGTGTAAACACATTTACCCATGTCACTAAGTAAATGTACTTATTTCATCACATAAAGAATAATCATCTACTGCTTTTTCAAAGTTCTCTAATAAAAAGCAAAGAAAGTAGAAGCATTTTCTTTTCCTAGTTCATAATATCTTTCGTCCCCTATATAGGAATGTCAGTTTTGGTAGCACAATTCCTAAGATTTCCTAAATGATGTCTTACAAATATGGGAAATGGTAGAGAGTATTCAAGTTTCTAGGTTGCTTTTTTGTTATTTTAAAACTAGAGAATCAGAACACAACTGTAGTAAAAATGTCGGCAAGCGTTTCAGATTATTAACATTACTAGAAAGTTGCCTGCTCCATCTCATGAACAAGAACTGCAACTCCACAACTGTCTTTTGTATACACAGATGATATTCTAATTCAGTCTCTTCCTATAGATTGCTAAGTTTTGCTAGTTTCCTAAGAATTGGGATGAATTTAATTGGTTATTCCACTTATATGATATGTTAAAATAAGTTATTTTAGGGAAATCAATTTTAATCCTATATATTCCCTGGAAAATGTCAGATAATACAAGCAGAGTGGCTTTCATTCTTCTGCTTTTAGTATCAGAAATTTTGTTTTTGTGCTTTACTATTTTTTTCCTTCAGTTAATGCCCTGAGTTAACTTAAAGAATGTAATTCCCAATTATCTTATCAGTCTCAAAAACAATATAGAAACTATAAGTCTAACTGTAGAGAATCTTTTACAACTACCACTTAATACTAGTCAGTAAATTCTAAGAATAATTTAAAAGCATCCTGACTTAAGTCATCCCACTGGAAAATGCTTTAATTATCTCAGAATACTTAAAGTTTTAGAAAATGATTAGAATTTCTAAGGGGGATAAAAAAAGAGACAAACCCTGTTGTTGGAAGAGTTTGTGTGTGCCCAAGCCTTCACAATAACTACTAGAATCATTTTTTAAAAATCTAGAATTATAACAAAAACTATATTTTAATGTTCTGGTTGCTTGTAAATCCTGCAATTGATTGCTTCGACATAAACATAATAATAGGTTTGGTGTCAGCATTAAAGTTAACCTACTACCATTTGATGTAGTTTCGGGTCTTAGGTAATTCATCTTTAAGAAATAATTTCCAAATCTGTAATGGATTTTACTATTGAATCTAATTAATTTTGAATAAATTAATTTTATTTCTTGGACTATTTTTGAGTTTTTCTCCTAATGTAGTTAATGACAAAATCTGCATATCTAAAAAGAAATGGACTTAGAATCATTTTTAATAATAGAAATGAAAATACTTAAAATTATTCCCATTATTTACTGTGGTTTCAACATTCCTAATTAAGACTACCCAGGCATTCAATTCTGAGAAAGCTGGCATTATCTAAGGTATTGCAATTGTTTTGTCAGATAAAGCAAACACTTTTTTTGACTTCTTAGGAAATTAATTGTGTATCCCACTGCTAATCATCTAGTCCTTCTTTCTAAAACAAAACTTAGTACATCCTTCTAGTTAAAAAAAAGAAAAACCTAGTTAAAATGATGACTGAAACATATATAAAGCCTAAGAAAGTTGTTTTAATGTTTTTCAGTCAACTGTGAAGCATACGATCTAATTTACCCAGTAAAAACTGTGTTTATTCCATTATGGACCCACATAAGTAATATCATCCCTGATAATTTTTTATTGTATGCCAGACATTGTGAATGGTACCAGGTTGGGTGCTGGCTATTTCTGTTTTCCTATAAATATACTTGAGCTTTGTTCTGGGACACAGTTAAGTTACTTGGATAGAGTGTGATCCTTTTGGGTCTTGCTTTTAAGATTATTTAGATGAGACCAGAGCAGTACTCAGTCTATGGCTAATTATTTTATAATACAAAAGAACATTGTTATTCTGTTAGTATTTAAAAGTATTGTTGAATACTTTGCCAGTCCTAGGAATCATGACTTGTTCCAGTTTGTCTGGTGGGAAGAAGTACTGTTCCCCGCCTTGTGTGGGTTCTGAGTATTGTTCTCTGAAATGCTTTTGGGTAGTTCTTTTCCTCACTCTGGATAGTGTCTGCACACGTTTTGCCAATCAGTACTCTGCTGAATACATTAGGGGAGCCCTCAGTAGATCTCTGGAGTTTTCTCCCTATGATGCTATCTCCTCTCTGGCATTTTGCCCTGGAACTCTAGCCACCTTGGCTCCGTACACTCTTGGCTAGAGTCTTCAACTTGATGGTTTTCCTTTTTGCCCTGCAGATTTCAGACTCTCATCAGTCAGTAAATTGAAGCTTCTCATTTGCTTCCTATCTCTCAGGGATCACTGTCCTTGTTGCTGATGTCCCTCGGAAACCACTGTCTCATACACTTTATCCAGTTTTTTAGTTCCTTGAGGAAGGAGAATAAATTTAGTCCCTATTAATCCATTCTAGCCAGAGGCAGACTACTGTCAGATCAAATCTTAAAATAATTTTGATCTTTTAGTTTAATTTTCCAAAATATAAGTTAAGATCCTCTGATGATATTATCTCCAAATGATATTATTTCTCAGGGAATAATCTGCATAGAACCGGATGATTTCTTATTCCCATCTAGCTATAAAACCTGTTGTGACAATATCTGTTTTTTTACATTTAAAGCAGTGTCTTAATGAAGATTTTAATTCAGACAATGTACAAATACTGTATAATAAAATAATGACCATTTTTCCCACCTGTTATCTCCATCTTCCTCTCATGCCAATCAATGGTGAAGATATAATGAAAATGGTAATGGGACATAGTAAATTGTCTCTGTACTCTTTTTTTTTAATGAACTATATATTAAAAAGCATAAAAATTATAGCCTTTGAACCATTAACCCCACTTGTGGAATTATAGTCAATGTAAATAATCTAAGGTATGTAAAAAGCTGTATCTCTAAAAATGTTAATCATGATGCTAATTATAATGGAGAAAAGTAGAAATAATCTTAATGTCAAAGTAGATGCCCTAGAAGGCATGAATGCCCAGAACAGATAAAGAGCTCCTACAACTCAACAACAAAAACCAGACCAATTCAGAAATGGGCAAAAGACTTGAATCAATATTTCTCGAAAGAAGATATAGATGGCAAATAAACACCTAAAAGATGCTCAGCGTCACTAGACATGAGGGGAAAGCAAATCAACAACATGAGAAACTGCTTGACATTCATTATGACTGCTATTTAAAAAGCAGAAAATCAGTTTGGGCAAGGAGGTGGAGAAATTGGATCTCTCATACATTTCAGGCGGGAATGGAAAATGGTGCAGCTACTGTGGAAAACAGATAGTTCTTAAAAGTGTTAAACATACAGTGACCATATCACCCAACAATTGCATTTCTAGTTACATACTCAAAAGAATTTAAATCAAGGACTCAGATACTTGCATACCAGGTTGATAGCAGCATTATTCACAGTAACCAAAGGAAACAACCCAAATGTCTACCCACAGATGAAAAGATGAACAAAATGAATGTGAGTCATATTCATAGAGACAGAAAGTAGAATGGTGGTTGTCAGGGGATGGGACAAGGGTTGAGTGGAAGTTATGGTTTAATGGGCACAGAAGTCTTGTTTGTGATGGTGGAAAAGTTCTGGAGATGAATGGTGGTGACAGCTGCACAACACTGTGAGTATACTCAGTGCCACTGAACTGTACACTTAAAATTGTGAAAATGGTAAACATTTAGTGTGTATTTTACCACCAAAAAATCTTAAAAATAGGTGTCTCATTAAATAATTCACATTTCAAAACAGAGTAGCCTAAGAAGTGCTAACCAACTGATCCCCCCTGCTCTTCTTCCTCTCCAGGAGTGACACATGCGGCCATCTGGGCAGCATGCATTTCTTACCTCAGTGCAGCTGTTCCCCCTGAGCTGAGGACGTCTGCTCAGGGTATCCTGCAGGGCCTTCACCTGGGTTTGGGGAGAGGATGTGGTGCCATGATCGGAGGCGTGTTAGTCAATTATTTTGGTAAGAACAGCTTTCTCCCTTTTTTTTTCTTTTCTATAATGAAAACATGATTTTTCCAGCCATACCTCAATAAACAGTCCAGTCATTACTGAAGATTACCAGAAGCTAAATTCCAGAATTCATAATCTCTTTCTAGATTTTATGGTAGTCATAACTGTTAAGCAGTGTGTTTATGTTCTTAAGCTGATTCAAGCAGCCTATAACTGTGCACACTCCTTTGACAATCAACTTAATGAGATGCTACAGAGATGCCTCAAAGGAGCCAAACAAATGAATAAGCACGAGTGCTTTTGGTCTAAAGTAAGGTACCTTAAACCTGCTGATAATAATCCTAAAGGAACTAAAATTCATCACTGTTATTCCATTAGGAGATTTTGAACCAGAAGAATCTAACCATATGCTGGCTTTGGTAATGCCACTACATTTATGATAACAAAATCTGTCTGTCGAGTCAGATCTTCCTTATTGGAAACATAGGAGCTGGAGTAGGAATGAGATTATTCTGCTCCGAATTAAAATCTGTCTGAGACTTCTGTAACAAGTCAGTGAGATTATTCACTTACTCCTTGTCCTATCCCCTGACTATCACCTGAAGGAATCTTAACTGCTCAGTCATCTGTTAATATATAAGGTGGGCCCAGAAAATGTGTGCATTTATAGCACTATTTGAGCACTGTTGTTCCAACTACAGATTAATAGCTCCATTAGTTAATACTTGGGTAAATGGTATTTTCATATTAAAAGGAGAGCACCACTGAATTGTGTCATGGTGAAAGGCACTTAGAGATAATCCTATATAAATGCAGTTTTACAATTGATCGATGACAGCTCCAATACCAGCCCTGGGTCTCTTGACACATACCCAGCCCTGTGTTTTTCCATTATGTGGCACTAATAGCCAGGCACTTTTCTCTGATTTGTCCCAAGCTGTGCTTCCTTTGACCTCATCTTTAGAAAATTGACAGTTTTAGATAAGCGCTATGTGCATTTCTTGGAATTACTCTATAGAGAGTGCTGTTTGTTTTTATAGGGGCTGCTGCAACCTTCCGAGGAATTGGCATGGCCTGCTTGGTGATCCTACTGCTCTTTGCCCTGATCCAGTGGCTGGCAGTGCCAGATGAGGAAGAAGGTAATTATTTCCATTCTTTCTTAATAGTCCTAATAGTTCAAGCTATGGGAAATCAATACATGCCCCTTGAGAAGCCCAGAAGTGGTACAGAGTGTACAACAGGACTACTTGGTTCAATTTTCTGAGTGGCGTATCAATGAATTCATGCGGACGATTGCTATAGAAATCCACCTACTATGTAGAAAAAATTTGATTGTTTTAAGTAGCTTGGGATTTTCTTGTTTTGGTTTTCTTTTATAATACCAGATACTGTGGAAGTATTAGTTTTCAATTTCTCTGGTATTCTAAAGTATTTCAAATTTAAGTCAAATACATATAAGGCTATACAGTCATTTTACTACTAGGGATAGGGAGTGAATGCTATTCTTCTCTATGCCATACCTTCATTTGTTTAAAAAAAAAAAAAAAAGTTGAGACCTGAAATCTGAAGTTTCCTCTGAACCAGGGATGGTTTTTATTAATAAACCAGTCTTTATTAAGACTGTTATAACAAAAAGAGGTTATATCAAATATTAATGTGTAGATGAGAACGACTACACATTAATATTTGATATAACCTCCTTTGACTCAACTTTTTATCAAAAAGGCCAACCAGTAGGCTGAAAATATTATTGCTCAGCTTTTTGGTCCCAGAACAGGGCTCATCTTCTTTGGGTGTCCTATCCTTTGGGAAGCATTAGCCTCAGGTCCCTGAAATGCTTCTGTGAAGAGAACAATTCACTTATTACAGAAGCCTGAGAGATTTTGATCTCAATGAGTTACTCAGAAAGACCAATACTGGTTTTTCTTACTTTTGTTCTTTTATAATCCTAAATGGATTATCTCTCTAACACAGCCTCAGTCCATGCCTCCTGTAAAAGGCCAATAAAAATAGCTATCACAGCTCTCCCAAAGTTATAAGATGTAGTCAGAGTTGTATTTCGAGAAAAATTTGTGGACTTGAATATCTTCACTATCAATAACAAAAAAAATTAAAATCATTAATTACTTCAATATAAGAAACAGAAAACATAAAAAGAAGCAATCAGATTTTAACTCATCTTTGATTAGTGAGAATATGTTACTGGGTTGGTTTTTAAAATACTTGTGTCCTGGAGAGAGTGCTATCAGGAAAATGGTAGGCAGGAGGTAGGACTAAGTGCAGCTCCCGCTCAGATGGACAAAGCAGCATGCGGAGACTTGCACTGTGAACTTTTGCTCCAGAACCACTTCAGGAATATACCAGGAAAGCTGAGAGAATCCACAGACCCTCTGAAGGAAGCAGATTGCTCTTGCAGGACCCAGGAGACAGCCCAAATACTAGGCTGGTATCCATGACTGAAAGACCTGAAGACAGTTCACATGACAGGACTATATGCAGACAACCCCCAGTACCAACCCGGAGCCTGGTAGCCCTGCTGGGTGGCTAGAGCCAGAAGAGAAATAACAGTTACTACAGCTCAGCTGTCAGGAAGTCACATCCCTCAAAAAAGGGGGAGAGTACCACATTAAGGGAACACTCTGTGGGACAAAAGAATCTGAACAGCAGCCTTAAGCTCCAGATCTTCCCTCTAGCATAGCCTACCAAATGAGAAGGAACCAGAATAACAATTCTGGTAATATGACAAAACAAGATTCTTTAACTTGCCCCACCAAAATCACACTAGCTCACCAGCAATGGATCCAAACCAAGAAGAAATCCCTGATTTACCTGATAAAGAATTCAGAAGGTCCATTATTAAGCTAATCATGGAGGCACCAGAGAAAGGTGAAGTCCAATTTAGGGAAATTGAAAAAAATGATACAAGAAGTGAGGGGAGAAATCTTCAGTGAGATACATAGCATACACAAAAAACAATGACAACTTCAGGAAATAAAGGACAGACTTAGAGAAATGCAAAATGTCTGGAAAGCCTCAGCAATAGAATCGAAGAGGCAGAAGAAAGAACTTCAGAGCTTGAAGGCAAGGTTTTTGAATTAACTCAATCAAACAAAGACAAAAAAGAATTTTTTAAAAAATGAATAAAGCCTCCAAGAAGTTTAGGATTATGTTAATTGACCAAACCTAAGAATAATTGGAGTTCCTGAGGAAGAGGAGAAATCTAAAAGTTTGGAAAACATATTTGGGGGAATAATCAAGGAAAACTTCTCTGCCTTGCTAGAGACCTAGATGTCCAAATACAAGAATCACAAAGAAACAGTCATCAGAGTAAACAGACAACCCACAGAGTGGGAGAAAATATTCACAGTTTATTCATCCAACAAAGGACTAATATCCAGAATCTACAAGGAACTCAAATTAGCAAGAAAAAAAAAAGTGGACTGAGGACAGGAAGAGATAATTCTCAAACAAAGATACACAAATGGCCAAAAAAATATATGAAAAAATGCTTAGCATCACTAGTGATCAGCAAATGCAAATCAAAACCACAATGTGATACCACCTTACTCCCACAAGAATGGCCATTATCAAACAGTCAAAAAATAACAGATGTTGGCATGGATGTGGTAAAAAGGAAACACTTTTACACTGCTGGTAGGAATGTAAACTAGTACATGGAAAGCAGTGTGGAGATTCCTTAAGAACTAAAATAGAACTACCATTTGATCCAGCAGTCCCACTACTGGACTATCTACCCAGAGGAAAAGAAGTCATACGAAAAAGATACTTGCATACACATTTATAGCAGCACAATTCACAATTGAAAAAATGAGGAATCAGCCCAAATGCCCATCAATCAATGAGTAGATAAAGAAAATATTGTTGAGTAGTGGTATACTACTCAATCATAAAAAGGAATGAATTAATGGCATTCACAGCAACCTGGATGGGATTGGAGACCATATTCTAAGTGAAGCAACTCAGGAATGGAAAACCAAACATCGTATATTCTCACTCATAAGTGGGAGCTAAGCTGTAAGGATGCAAAGGAAGGCATTAGAATAATACAGTGGACTTTGGGGTCTCAGAGGAAAGGGTAGGAAGTGGGTGAGGGATAAAAGACTGCAAATTGGGTTCAGTGTATACTGCTCAGGTGATGGGTGCACCAAAATCTCACAAATCACCACTAAATAACTTACCATGTAACCAAATACCACCTGTTCCCCAAAAACCTATGCAAATATTTTTTTTTTTTGAGACAGAGCCTTGCTCTGTTGCCAAGTTGGAGTGCAGTGGTGTGATCTTGGCTCACTGCAACCTCTGCCTCCCAGGTTCAAGCAATTCTCCTGCCTCAGCCTCCCAAGTAACTGGGACTACAGGCATGCACCACCATACCCATACCATACCCAATGTTTTGTATTTTTAGTAGAGATGGGGTTTCACTATGTTGGCCAGGATGGTCGGCATCTCTTGACCTCGTGATTCACCCACCTCGGGCTCCCAAAGTGCTGGGATTATAGGCATAAGCCACTGTGCGCAGCCACAAAATAAAAATTAAAAGAAAAAAAAACCTATCACGTGGCTTTTCTTGTTTTGATGCCTGTCTTCTAAATCATAATCCTTAAATTGGCCTAAGGCAATACTCATTATAACCTCTGCCCCATTGATGTTCTATGTCAAATGAAAAATAGATTTCTTAAATAAATATGTTAATGTCTATTAAGCCCAATAAGGAGACCCAAAGATAAACATCATGTTCATTGATTCAGTACTTGCACCAAGTTATGAAGTGATTTGTAACCAGCAATTTAGTAGTATTACCAAGCACTCTGGAATGGGCATATGGGATTCTTGGTTTATTTATTTACTTTTACTTTTGTTAAAGTATGTAGAAAATGCTGAAAAATAGTTTACACATTATTTTCTCTCCAGACAAGACAATGTTGGCAGAAAGGATTCCTGTTCCCTCTAGTCCCGTTCCTATAGCAACCATTGACTTGGTACAGCAACAGACAGAAGATGTCATGCCACGCATTGAGCCCAGACTTCCACCCAAGAAAACGAAGCACCAGGAAGAACAGGAAGATGTGAACAAACCAGCCTGGGGAGTCAGCTCTTCTCCCTGGGTGACCTTTGTCTATGCACTCTACCAAATTAAAGAGATGATGCAACTCACAAGAGACAACCGTGCTTCTGAGATACAGCCTTTACAGGTACAGTTCCTCTGCTGGGCTAGCAATATTACCTGTCACTCAAGATGCCTTAACTAGGCTCAGTTGTTTTAATTACTCACTTTTCATTCAACAAGAATTATTGAAAGTCTGGTGGGGGACATAGACATGCAAACAATTTCAGTACTTTGTGAGCACTGAGTGAAAGAGGGTGTATACAAGGTCCCATAGAGAAAATATTCTGCCTTACAGAGTTCAGGAAGACTTCAGAGGATATGATTCTTGCACTTCTTGAAAATAATAAATAAATCCATTCTTTCCTTATATATTTCTTTTAAATTTCAGTGTTGATAGTTGCCAGTTGAAAGGAAAATATATGTTTCATGCCTTTGGGAACCATATTTATTAATCTCTGTAATTCCAAAATTCTAGTGGAGGCATTATATATTATAGGACAACAATAAAGATTTGTTAAATTAATCTGAGCCACTGTATGGGTATAACATTTAACTCAGTGGAATTATGTTTGTGCAGATGACCTCACCTGAAAAATAAGTCTAAAAGTGTGATTTTCATGTCCCCAGAGGAGTGGTCTCTCCTGAGTAAAGTAAGATCTTTCCTGAGTAAATCATGTTGATAAAAGTGTGGATAATTGTACAGGCATATCCTCACTTTTGAAAATGAGTGTAACTTCCATAGATTGTTTAGCCAAAGAAAGAGACCCAGTTCCCCTGTTTTATAATAATCACTCCCTTTTAACTTGGTAAGTCATGTCAGCTCTGTCTAGAGTAGCTTCAGAGGACACATTAAAAAAAGAAAAGGAGATACATTTTAAAATAGGGGTAATTTGAGTTATTCTCCTTTGAGAAAATCTTCTAAGCTAACATAAAATCTTTGTGACATTTTAACTTTATAAGCTAACATAATCTTAATCTTAATTTTGTAAGCTAACATAAAATCTTTGTAAAATTTTAACCAAATCTGGTTCTTTACTGATAACCATATGCATGATCCTATTTATTTATCAAGATAATAAACTCACTGCTCAGGCAAGAACTAGACATTGGAGTGGGAGGAGCATATACAGGATTTTAATACCTTAAAGCAGGAAGATGAAGGAGGAGAAAGGGTAATTTTATTATCTGCTGTTTGAGTAGCAATATTTTCATTACTTTGTGTACTCATCTTCATTTTCACAGAAGCCTATTAGGCTTAAGCCAAATTAAATATTTTGTGGTATGTTAGGATTAATAAAAACTGGCAGGTATGCTGTAGTTATTCTTAGAAGTCATTATACTAAGTTTCTTTTTTTACATTGTTGAATCACAGAAATGAAAATTTTTGGGGGGGTGCTCAGCTAAAAAGTGACAGGTACTAATTTCAGGGAGAATCCATTTAAATTTTTTTTCTTATTTGTACAACTAATATGGCATTTATAGAAATTGCTTCTGGTGATGTTATACTCATGGTTATTTACAGTTGATTACACAAGTGCTTGTTTACATTCACTTTTTTATGTGGTTGTCTTATCTAACCTTTGGTGCACATTTTGAAATATCAAATATACATTGGGACTCTTAATTACAGGACATTCTTTCCCAGCTCTGCCTCCAAGGATGAGAACCCCTTACTTCCTGTTAGACAAAGTGTCTTCTGGCTCTTGGATTCTGTGGTCTTAGCAAGCAGCCTGAGTTTCAGTTATTTCATAGTGCTTGCCCAGAGACTTGCCACATGGCTGGGGGGGGGCTCAGTAAATATTTGCTGATGTAAATTGTTTGCCTAGTAGTAACAGGCATTTTGGTAGTAATGTTCCTTTTTCCACAAGACACGTCTGCTTATAGTGTTTGTGTTTTTCATGCGGCTCTGGCAGTTAAACATAGGAAAGGAGATGAAAGGTAAGACATTCTATCCTTATTCCTCTATTACTTGGTCCCTGATATGGGCACTTCCGGATGATCTCCCCATGTTTCCTATCTTACTTGAAAGGGTATATAAAAAGTTGGATTTATTTGCTATCACTGATCATGATGCATCTCCTGTTTTTACCTCCAGGGGACCAATGAGAATAGGGAAAATTCTCCTGCTGGTAGAGCCCAGCCTGTCCCATGCGAGACTCATTCTGACCCATCTAGAAACCAGCCATCCCCTGACGCAGCAGCATCTCAGACACAGACCAGCCCTGCTCACCCCAGTGTGGACCCGCGCACAGAGGACAGTGAAGAGCAGCAGGCTCAGCCCGCGGCGGGAGAACACTGAGGGCGTCCTGCTCATCTCACACCCTGCATGGAATCAGGCTTCTCAGCCAGGACACAGGGTGAAGCCCCCCAGCCAGGATACACTCCCCTGGAGGAGCACAGCACTGCATATGCTTCTAAATATCTAAACTCATTAACATGGAAACACACACACACAGGAGCTACAGTACATATTGGCAGGAAAAGGTAAACTTCCATAATCCTCATTGAAATTACAACAGGGAAATGGAGTTCAATGAGGGCTTTCAGTTCTTTGGTTGGTTAAGGATCATAGAATTTCTCTGCCAGTGCAGTAAGAGTTGAAACCAGCAGTTATGCTAAGTGGAGGGAATGAAAGTGTTTCGAGGTGAATGTTGATATAATTTCCCTCTTCTGATTATTTATTCCAGTTATTTGGTTCTTAATACAAACTGGGAAGAAATAGAATTCATCTATACTTTTGTTTTTCTTGAAGAGAACCATTTTAAAAATTACAAGATCTATTTTAAAAGTAACCAGTTAAAAGTTAGTAGCACATGTGCTTTTGTTAAAAATAAAGTTAAAAGTTAAAAAATGAAGTTAAAAGTTTCATCAGAAACTTTACATATCTTTAGCAAATATATTTTTGTATGTGTATGGTATATAGTGGAAATAATTCTTTCAGCAACAGAAGCTATTATTGACTACTGCAAGCTAAGCTGAGCTTAAAAATGCCTTTTGTTTTGAATGGGCTTTGAGAAAAAAAAAAACAGAAATGAGGGATTATTTCAAATCAACCAACCAACTCAGTATCCTGTGGCTTGATAGACAAGAGTTTACTAAATATATTCATACTGTAAATAGCCTCTCTTGCTATTTACTACCTTATAGTGATTCAGGCTATAATTAGCTGAGGAAATGAAACACACACAAAAATCACTGAATTCCTAAGAGTTCCTTTAATTAAGCAGTACTATTTACAAATAAGATTTAAGTGCCTGGGGGAGGGATACAATTTTTAGAAATTACATATTGGGTCAGTTTTGTTTTGTTTTTGTTGAGAAGAAGGTGGTAAATAGGAAACCATGAATGGGAAGGATGGCAGTAAGTAGCAACTATACTTTCCAACGACTAAAGAAATCTCAGTATACTCCTTCTCATGAAGACACAGTCAGACACTGGACAATGTAGTGTATGCAACTGCAAACATTACAACTGCAGCCAGAACAATGGGTGGGTGGGTCCCACATAAAGCTTGCTGCTTAAAATCAAAGCAGAGGAAATAGGAAACCTGGGGGGAGTGTGGAAAAGAAACACTGTTTTAGCTGAATAAAGGTGAATTATATAATTTATAATAGCTGTGGATGAGCACAGGAGAGAGGAAAGAAAAGAACAGAGGCAGAAATGAGCAACTCAGTACTCTGACCCTGATTAGACAGGATCAACTGTAAAGTGAGGGCTTCTCCATGACACCGTAGTTCTGCCCAATACTGCATTTGGGATAAGAAATTCTACACTTGGATGACTAGCTTCACGACAAAACACAGCTTAAAAATAAAATAACTGAAAGAAGTAGAATTCAGCAAATAGTTATTTTTTGCACTTGAACTGAAACGTACTGTACTGTAAATTATGACTCATTTTAAGTGACCTTTAAAATCAGATGTATTTATTATATTGTGTAATTATAGAAATAAAGAAATGGGTGATAGGCTGAACCTCACCTATGAATGTACAGTATGTGGATTTGTGAAACTGACTGTAGGAAGTCAAAAACTTATACTGTATCTTGTGTTTACAGTTCTGATTTATTCCTTCGAAAAGCCTGCTGTTTTGGAAATGCACAGTTGACATGTTGAAATAAAAATAAATACCATTTTTAAATGTTTCTTAAATGACAAAGATGTGACCAAACAGAAGTCCTTTACTCTGTAATGAATGAGACCAAATTCAACATGCCTTTGTTATGGAACATTTACTGTGACAGCAGAATCGATAATGCAGTCATTTCCAGCCTTGTGAGCTGACACCTTCATGGGTTTGTGTACTTTGTGACTTTTTCTTCCTGTCCCCAAAGTGCCATATGCTACTTTAAAAAATATTAAAGTGAATTCAAATTAAATTTTGATTTGAGATTTTGTTCTTTATGTCCCTCAACACACGCAGGGGTGTCACAGAGCCCAGGCTGGTAATCACTGCCTTAATGACTTACTTCCTACTCTTTCTCCTATGGTTGTAGAAAGTAAATTACCCAAGTGCTGAGCTTGTGTGGATTTAAAGGAGTTAATTGCTAATTATTAAACTACTACTCAAGTCTTAAGAATAGATTATAATACATTGCCCAGCAGGCAGTAAACCTTATGAAAAGTGTTAAGGAATTCACAGGAAGAGCAATGCTGCTTTACTGGCTTATTAATCCTGCCATGGGTCACATGAAGTGGATAGTTGGCTAATAGCTTCCCTCTAATTGGTAATTCCTTTGAGCACTGCTGAGATGGGGACTGCTGGTAGTACTGAGACCATTACTTAGGCAATATTCCTCACAGCCAATTTGGAGTTAAGCAGTGAATCTAGGAAAAGGTAACCACAGCTGTGGCTACTGGGTGCCTGTAGTGTGCTAATGAGATGATCATTTTGCTCTTAACAAAAACTGGAGGTGTACATATCACTATCCCCATTTTAAATAAGGGGACTCTGAAGCTAAGTTTAAGTTATAAGCTCAAGGTCACAAAGCTAGGATTCAAACTCAGATCTTCCTAGTGTCAAAGCCCTGGTCCGCTTAGTACCTTCCCCCACCCCAGGAGGCAGGGAAGCCATTCCCTGCATCTGTTGTGGTAGAGGAAGCCATAAAACAGCCTAGCCTAAACCATTACCATACATGCTTGATATGTGTATGTATGTGGCTATATTTCCATTTAGGATTTCTAGATATTCCTAGATTCCTAGAAATCCTTCAAATTCTTGATGCTTTGTGAATTGTAGGAACACCAGACCCTTTATACTCTGGAGGTGAGTGGGATGGATTGATAACTCTGCACAGGAAACCCTGAGGTTGGTAAAGACTCTGGCCAGAGCCATGGGAATCAGGAAGGGAAAGCAGACACACCCACAACTCTGTATCCAAGGCAACAGCATCATAGAATAGCACTGTCCAGTAGGACTTATTGAGAAGATGGAAAGTTCTCTATTTGCCCTGTCCAGTATGGTAGCCATAAGCCGCATGTGGCTATTAACTGAAATGTGGCTAATTTTCTGGGGAATTAGGTTTCTAATTTTAAACAGCCACATACGGCTCATGGCTACCATACTGGACAGCAAGGGTATAAGGAAGAGATCACCTTCGGGAGATCTCTGGGCCTGTTTACTCAGCCTCAGTGTGAGGGGTTAGAATGAAGATTATGTTATTCTGTAAAGATGAGGGTATGCTTTGACAGTGACTGTAGGTAAGAAAGAGGTAATTTTCCATTTGGAAGTTCTTCCACCCTTTGGTGCATGGAAATAAGACAAAGGCTACTTCTGAAGCCCCAAACCACTCCTGGGCTTGTTTAGTAAAGCTTTGAGAATATCTGGCTTAAGAATTCCAAACTATGGAGCAGTTGGGAGACAGACTGGTGCCTAGGTGGGGACAGAAAAGGGGTGAAAGGAGGAGTGGTTTGTCAGATCTCAGAAAGTAATTTACATTATGCCAGGACAAACTGGCTTCTTATAAGGGAGTAACTGGAAACTTGCTGATATCTAACATGGAGGAAAAGTGAGCCAGTCTAGCTGAGTGCTAGTCCAGCTGGGTACTTAACTCTCAACCAGCTGCCATCTGCTTCAGGCAGCTAATACAGGACTACTTGCCTCCCACTCTGGCTCCAGGAAAGTCCCAGTTTTTAGATGACAACCCAAGGGACCTTACAGTGTTGGGGTTAGGATTGTGGGCTCTGGAGTCACATTGTTTGCATTTGAGTCCTAGCTCTGCCAGTGAGAACTTACACTCACATAAAACATATCTGGGCCTCAGGACCCTCCTCTGTAAAACTGAAGTGATTACAGTATGTACATTACAGGTTGATGTTTAAAATGAGTTATCTGACACACAGTGTGTGCTCCATAAATACTGCCACTGTTGTGTAGCAAAGAGCCCGGGGCAGGAGGAGTGCTGTCTCATTTCCCCAACCAGGGTCTAGCGCTATTACGTTATTGCCATTTAAATCTATAATCGTATTACATTATCACAATCTACAGTGTCATACTATACATATTTACCTCTATCTAGTAAGCTGTACAATAAGGCATTCATTTCCAACATGTGTTGTAAATATTAAGTGGTTGGGTATATGAGTTAGTTAAGAGATAAAATTAAGGAAAACATAAGTTGAAGAAGATGGCAACAATGATATTCCATAAAGTGCAAAGTCTGCAGAGAAAGGTTATAAGTTCCATAATTTTCATTTTCCTTTTCTTCTTCAAGGTGTCAGCAAAAGTAAACAATAACTTTATAATCATTTAACAAATTACATACCATACACCCTCCAACAGTCAGTGGAAGATGCTATTCTTTTAAATTGTAAACTTATATTTGAAAAATGTCAGGATTTTTTTTGTTTCCTGAACAGATTACTGGCATCTTAGAAAAATAACCTGTAGACCAGTGCTACTCAAACTATGTTCAAGGACTGGTGCTGTCAAACTTCTGCTGGTATGTGACAACACAGAAATTAGACATTTCAAAATATGTATGGCAAGCTGACACTATCATGACATCATGATCATCATGCTTATATTCTGTATGTCTTTTAAAGATTATTTCACTTTTCTAATAATTTAGTGCGTCTTACAAAAGTATTACTGTGATGAACTACAGAGAAACTGGTCCATCACCCTAGACAGCCTGAGAAGCACTGACAAGGGCCACAGACTACAGTGTCTATAGCTGCGGGGCACAAATGACTGGTATGTGTGTAACGTCAGCAGATGTAGTCACCTCTTGAATGCATTATCCATGGGGTCGTTTCCTTAATTTTCTTAAAAAAGATGGCAATAAAGGAAGAACATGAGCCCTGGAAGCAGACACATAGGAGCTTGAATTCTGATTCTACCACTTTAGCTACATGTGTCCTTCAGCAACCTTCTCCTACCTTCTGGGTCTTTCCTCATCTGTAAAATGAAAATACCAAACCATATCACAAAGTGGTCATGAGGCGCAAATTAAGAGGTATAGAAGGTGCCTCATATAGTGCCCGATGGATCTCTAATAAATGTTGGTCTTCTTCCCCTTTCTCTTTTTAATCAGTCTTTTTTGGAAAAAGGACCAAATCTAAAAAAAATCAGATTCCCAAATTATTTAAATAATAAAGAGAAGTTACCCACTAACTACATCTTCCAAGATTTATCTTAGATAAGTATAGTACTCATTTTAAATCTATGGTGACCTATTAAGGTATCATATTCAGGAATCATAACAGAAATATAGTTACCTTTAAAAGATAATCTAACTCCTAGGCCAGAGAAAGACTAAACATTTTAACATATCTGAAAAATATTCCCATCAGAGGGGGTGGGATGTTGGTAAATAATGAAGATTAGAAAAACAGCAGTCACAGAGAGGAAACTGTGGGCAGAACCTGCATAAAGGAAGGGATGGTCTTTGTCAACATACCTGGTGTCTCATCCCATTAGCAAGCCTAGCCCCATTAAGGAGGGGTGGGGGTGGCATCTGCATTAAACTCTTTGGCCTCATGACATTAACCATGTGAATTAAATAACAAGCTCCCTTTGTTTTGTTTCAGTTCACCAAGTAGCCACCTTATAATTTGATCCCTTATAAATCTGTCTTCTGAGAGAGAATCTGCTAGTCGTATAAATTCAAGTGTTTTTATCCTTATACTAGTTATATTTTTGGTTGTGAATCACTACCTGTATAAACTATATGAACTGGCTCACAGGAGACAGGTCTTATGGTGCAATAACAAAAAGCAGGATTCTGAGTCAATAAGGCTAACAGTCATATCCAAATAGTTTACTCTTCGGTGCCACCCAACAGGCTCTCTCAGAAGGCAGCTTGCCAGTGTTGTCATCTAACAGTACCTCTCTGTCTTCCCGCAGGCTTCTTCAAACTTCCACATCCATTATGTTACCTATGCATAGGACCTTGCTTTCAGTTGGACAAGAAAAACTAATTTATAAATTTGTACATCTCTAACTCTGGGGAACAACCACATACAGAATAATGTAAGAGACTATTTCTTCAGTTGACATCATTTTAGGATCTTAATTCTCCCAAATATTTAGATATTTTGATGTAATCCATCATCTATTACAAACCTCTTAAAATCTAAATATCTAAACTTTCCAGATCTTAAAAAAAAGTCATAAATTGAAATATTGTCTTTCATGTCAGATGGACATTCCCCTGTAATTCAGCCCTAAGTATTACTGGCAAACAATACAACTAATTCACAAAGCATTTTTTGTGATACGTAAAATGTGTTTTAAAACCTTTTAAAAATAACACTTGAATGATACAATTGTTTAAGCATGGCCACCTACACTGTATCTCACCCACACATCTGGTGTCAAACCGTCCAACTTGCTAACAACAGTAAGTTTTTGTAGGCACTGAACATAAGCAATAATATAGCAAAGGGATCTGTTAGGCTCCATAATTGTACACCTATGGTATGTGAAGCACAAAACCAATTTCCAACCACCTGTGAAGGGCAGAGACATTTTATTGAGTGGTCATTTAAATTGTTCAAAGGCCTCTGAAAAGGAAGGAGGAAAGGAGAGAAGAGGTAAGGAACACAGAGAAGGGAAGGGAGCAGAGAAAGGAGGGAAAGATTTTTTACAAGTTATCTGTACATTGCTTGGTGGGGATTAGAATTGTGATCAGTACTATACTATACCCCAAATCAAATGAAAACAACACAAATACACTAAAAATATCACAAGTAATGCTTTTAATTGTTTAACTTGTCATAGTCTCAAAGCAGAAACTGACAAACCTATGATTTCCTCTAAAAATAAACATGGAAAACAATATCCTGGAGGACTGCTGTTGTTGTTTTCCCTTTGGCTGTTTTTATTGTGATGGTTACACCTGCCTAGCTGCCCAAGAGGAGCTGCTTCCTTCCCCTCAGCAGTACCTCCCCAGTGGCTGTCCTGGCTGGGACTTACCCAGCAGCCCCAGCAGATTGTTCATGCGTTATTTACTCATATACTTATTTTGTACCACACAAGCTTCCTCTTATGAGACAAACTTGGTGAGCACAGGCATTGATACATCTGCTACATTTATATCACCAATAAATATAATTATTTTAAAAATCATTTTAAACCATAGGAAAAATGTTCAAACTTCTGTTTACTCATAAAATAGTTACCATAAATCTGAATGGGAAATATATCCTTTGGTTTTTTTTAAAATCAAAGTCCATGTAAAGGCACAGATTAACATTAGTGAATATTACAAAAAATAAAAGTTCCTAGTATGAAAAGATGTCCGGCAGAAACAGACCTGTAAATACTGACATACTACTTCAAAGAGGAACTTGCATTTGAAAATCAATCTAGAAAATTCCAGATGGGTAGCCATGTTCTTTTTTGATGACTTAGAAAAACTCTACTAAATTTGGCTCAGGAAAGCAGCAGTGCCAAAATTCTGTCTATCCTTCCCCCATAACCCTTGTCCTGATAAAAAGATTATTTTTAAGATCCCATCACAGCAAAAAAAGCCTAATTTTGATTCTCAGAATCAATTTAGCAACATCTTAACCTTGAGAATGTCTTGCCATGTTCAAACCTTTTCTTAGATCTATGTTTTGGCCTTCTTTCCTCAGGGTCAAAGCTCACAGTTAGCCCCTCATTCCACTCCAGATTTTAATATCATAAATCAAGAAAAAAAATTGTTTTGTAAGAAACTGTTATAAACACATACAGCTAAACAATTTTTTTTAAAATTCAAATTCAAAATGTCACAAGAGGTTAAACGCCTTCAATTTCAAAATACAAAAAAAGAAAGTAATCATAGTATCTAATCCTTACATATGTATATAAAAATCTTATGTATGTATAAAAAACTTTAAAATATCTTAAGAAACGTTTCCCTTTATCACAGTTAAATGGCAAGTTGGCCATTATTGAAAAATAAAAAGTAAAGTCACCAACATTGTGAGGCCCATGGCTGTAGGGAGATGGCTCCTAAGCTTGTACCTGAAGATCTTGTCTACCTGAGTCAAAGGATACACCAGGGCTGGATTTCTACCAGTGTTGTCTCTCAGTGTGGTCTTGCACATTATTTAACCTCTCCAGAGCTCAATTCCACCACCACTAGCATTTTCCAACAAGTGTTCCAAAGAATATTAATCTCATAAAAGAGTTCTGTGGTCAAATTAAGCAAGAAACTGCATAATTTCTCCCTTTTGGGAGATTTACAGTGCACATGAGCATGAATAATGCCTCTGAGGGGTCCTGAGATATATTACTTTAACTTTATTATCAATCTTAGTTGACCTCAGAATACCTTTACTGACTAACACTTAGTAGTATCCTGTGAGCTGTACTCTGGAAAACAACTGGTCCAGCATGTCTCAGGTCTCTTTTTGGACTTATATTGATGAAATATAGGAAGAGTATTTCAGAGTCCTCTGGCACAGGTTCAGGGGATTCAGGGTGGCATTAGTGCCCTGGTGTCAACAAAGCACCTGTTCATGCTACTAGCTCTTTAAAGAACATCATTCCCCTGTTCCTAATGAAAGCCTTCATTCAAGCAAAGTGGTAATGGCTGTCACAGAATCTTGGTACCCACCTACAGTACAGTAAGTAGGAGAACTCACCAAGAATGCTAAGTTATCTTCAAAATGGGTTAGTTTTCCTTCCCACAATGACTTGTTTTTCTCCACAGCAAATGTGTTTGCCACTGTTCACTAGAACAGTTCTGCCTAACTTTAACAGACCCCCTGCCCTTTACCCACTTCCTTGTCCAGAATGAAGTCAACTTGAAGGTCGTGTGTCAGGAAGTACTTGGGTTAAAGAGCTGCTCTTCCAAAAAGGCACCCCCAAGGCCATACTGCTCTTCATGCAGACTGATTTCTTCAGGTGACAAGTGGCTTCCTCCAAGAACAAAGTCTGCAAATCTAATAAGTTTTTTGTTTTAAATGAAGCTAATGTTATCTCAGGAAGGTTTATTTGAAAGGTAACATGTTCCCTTGCTATTTATCCCCTTTAATTAAATTTGACTTCGCATCAATAGAGGGTGACATTTACACAGTGGGTGTAAACATGGGAATGGCTTATGTGATCCCTCTTAAGACAGCTATTCATGGAAAGGGCAGAGAAGCAGGCAGATGTAAAAGCACTAAGTGAGCCAGACATACCCACTCCTGTTTTCTAATTCCTTCTTGTCTCTATTTTTTATCAGTCTCAATTTATTATTATGCATTATTTTGTGTCAAATACTTTCCCCCTTCCATCTTTAATTTGAGGGCACTGTTACTTGGATAAAGTTATAAAGAAGAGAAAGCAATAAGGAAAAATGCCGAGACAGATGTCTTTCTTAGTGAACTTTAAAAATGATTTTCCACACCAGTAGAAAGAGAAGCAGTCACACATCCTATTCCACCTTCCTTTCCCATAGGGAAGTTATATTTACGAATTTCCCTATAAAACATCAAATAAAATTTACTCTGACATCAGCAGTCCTACTGTGCAAAATAACAGTACTAAGAAAAGGGACCTCTGACAACTTCCACATCATCTGTTATCCAGGAAAATAGTCTATTTCTACCCTGAAGTGCCTGTACCAAACCATCATGCTACTTCCAAAATCATTCTGAACTAAACTATAGTCCGAGCAGCAGAGCAGTACTTACTTTCCAGGAGTGTGGAGTCTGGAGATGACCAGCCACGAGGGGAAGTCGGGTTTTCGGCAGGCCCGGCGCAGCTCCTCCAGAGCACTATTTGTTTCAGCATCAGCTTGCTCCCTGTACTCGTCTTCCGTAAGATACTTCACCACCAGCTCTTCTGATGGAAACCACTGCTTCATTCTCCTAAAACATGTGGCATGTGGTTGTGGGATTACTGCCTAATTCAATCCTTAAGATTTACAAAAATATGTATCTTAGTAACTGTAATAATATTTCTTAACTTCCTCTATATCATATCTATACTTTTTTATTGCTGTTATCATGACAGGTATAGAGAACATGTATTTTGGGTCTGATAATACATTTCCCCACTTTCTGGATGATCATAAATAATGTCCTAAGGCATCTGAGAATCAATTTCTAATACAGATGTTAATTGTATTTTTCTTCCTCAGTGATTTCTAATCACAGGCAATTAAAAGCCTGCTTTTTTTTTTTTTTATGCTTGGCCTGTTGATTTTCTTGGGCACTAACAGAAGCAAGCCTTTGAAATGTCCTTTTATGCAGACTCTCTAGAACACTGACCATTTACTCTCCAGACCAAGAACCTGGGAGGATTTGTGGGATATCACTTCCACCTAGTGGTGGTGATTCTGACTAATCCTAGAGAGAAAGAGCAAATATGGTACAAAATGTATAGTAATTCTTCCTTTATTACATGCTGTGTGGATCATGATTAGAACTTTCTTTTTCCAATGAGGAAAACCCTAAATCCCATAAAATGTAGGAAACTAAAAATGTAGGAATCAAAGAATCTCCTAAAAATAGTAACAATAATGTTTTCAAAACGTTTGTTTTATTTATGAATGAGTTTTTAAAAATATTTTGGGGTGGCTTTAAATTTAATCAGAGATTCCCAAATATAAATGAGCATCAGAATTATTAGGATATTATATTTATATAATATATATTTAAATATATATATATATTTTCTTTAGGTTTGGGACCAAATAAATCTATTATCTTTTAAAGATCTTATAGTTGATGAACTAGATCAAGGAACCAGTGACATAATTTCCGTCTCCTTTTTTGAATACCAATGAATGGTTTTCCTGCAGGAAAAACCCTGGATGCTGAGCCAGAAGACCTGGACAGAGTCCTGGCTTTGAAGTTTATTCAAATTTCCCAAGTTTGGGGAATTCCTTAACAGTTCAGAGCCTCACTTCACTCATATGAAAAAATAAAAATGGAAGCAATATCTATGTCATCTACTTCATAGGTCACTGTACAGGTCAAATGAGATATTCTGTGTAGGGTGCTTAGCACAGTAAGTGGCCTACAGTAAGTGTTCAATAAGGATAATCAAAAGAGTAGTTACCATATATTATTAAAATATAAGTAAACAGTTCTTTGCAACTAGAAAGTACTATACAACATCAATTCCTGTTTCATTCCCTAGTTCTTTATATAGTTATTCACTAGCAAAATTTTAAGTTGAGGAAGTTATAGTACATTTTGATTATTATAGAACACAGTAAGTGCACAAAAGAACCACTGTGCAGAATGCACTTTGCTCTTGGCAGGGAGCTGGATGGTTAAAGGGAAGGAAGAAGGAACTCCATCCTGGGTTCCTCAGGACACAAGCCTGGCAAATGGCCAGGGACCTGGAAGATGTTGGGGGACGGGGCAGCCTCACTGACAGAAGACCTCTGGTGTTCCTAGTCACTGTCTGCCTCGGACAGATGGGGCAAAGAGAGACCCAGTCAGCGCCAACCCTCCAACCCTGCCCTGCTGCCTTTCATCCCTCCCAGCATCTTCTGTGTGGGCTCCCTGTTCTGTGCAATTTTAACCCGGTGATATTGCAACACACACAGTTACCAGTTCCATAAACTACCAGTCACCATAATGTCCTTCCTCACAGCCCGTTTTACCTCTTGAACATTTATTCACTCCCTCTTCCAGCCTTGGGCCTCATGGTCCTAATCTAGGTCCTTATCATCTCTTGCCTGGACCACTGTGATGTCTGATAACTGTTCTCCTGCCATAGGAACCTCCCCTTTATATCTACTTGCTGTGCCAAAAGACAGAGGGGCCACATCCCACCAGCCAATGAGATTTATGGTCTCTGGTGTGATTTTTGTTAAATGTATTTTTAATTATTTTTATTTTTAAGTGCCAACATTTAAAAATCCTAATTCCCATTTCCAGTTTTTCTAGAAAACCAGTAGATCTGCCAATGCAGGACCCATATTCCCACAGAAGAGAAATCAGCTCAAGCTGAGTGGTGACAGCCCCATTTTCAATGATGTTGCTTTGCAGAATTCCCTACAGTCCTCCTGGTCACTGCTGCCTTACCCCTGCTCAGAATCACTCACCGTAGTATCTGTCTGGGTCCTAAGCAACTAGTGTGATAACTGCTGTACAGGCAGCAGTCAGAGAGGACTAACTAAAATGTCTCACGTAAACCCCACTGTGTACAGGATTGGACTAGATTGCTTAGCAATGGCCTGCCATGCATCTGGCCCATAACTACCTTGCTTGCTGCACTAACAACACTGCCTGCCTCCTGATGGTACCAAATGGGGCTTTCTCTCCATCAGGAAAGCCCTTCACATTTATTCATCTGGTTATTTTTATTCATTCTTTAAGATTCAGCCTAGTAATGTCTCCTCTAGGAAAGCTCTCCTGGCTTTCTCTATATACCCTTGGTCCCTGGGCAGGTTTCCATGTTAATACTTAAAAGAGATAGACATGTACGCCTATGTCTAGCAAGCATACCTCAAGGGCAAGAACCATCTCCATCTGTGCACCTGACATGAAAACTGCTGCTCAGACTCGATGACTGAGGAGAGACATAACAAAGCTGTGATGACAGAGGTTACTTCACCTTTCTTTTTATACTTCAAAGGGCATAAGCCTTAACTTAAAACCTAAGAGAAAACAAAGTCCTAGATACAAATAATATCTTTCAATCATTTATGATTCATTTCTGTTTCCTAACTCATAGCTCATATGCACAGCTGATACCACTGAAGCAGTCTTTGGCTCTAATTAAAGAAAATGTTGAATGAAAGAGAAAATTTTAGGTAACCCAGAGCCCAAGTACTTCTGCCACAGACTCTATTGAATTCTGAGTGAGCTCTAATTACCTGGTAATTGGTGGTACACCTCTGAATGATTAATGAAGACTAGGCACAGAGATGGGATCACATGCTTGGGGCTGTCTTCCCCTCTACACCCAATTTTGCTCAGAAGGAAATCTCCAAATTAAATGTAATTATGAGATTAAATATGATGTATGCAAAAACTCCCCCAAATAATAAAGCCAGAGCTCAAAATGTCAAATTTGCTGGGGAAAAAAAGATACATACCACCTCATATAACTGAATGCTCTCAGTGGGTAGTGCAGACTCCAGGAGGACATGAGGAAGATTATGGCTGCATAGGCAAACTGAGGCATGGCCACACCAGCATAGACCAGAAGCAGAGAGAGGAGCCGCAGTGTCCACATCAGATGACTTCTGCTCCTATCGTCTGAAAGGGGCCCATGCTTGTAACAGACAACAAAGCTGAAAAATCCAACTATCAAGACATAGCCTGGAAAAGTGGAAGAGGTAAACTAATATAAATTTAAATTTGAGACCTTATGTGAAAAACCTGGCAGAGCCTCGACTTAAAGGTAAAAACTATTAGAGTACCTTAATTTTTATTTTCTTTTCCCAATGACGTAAGGTTGAAAATGCACATAAGGCATTATTCCTTCCATATGAGGTACTAGGCTGACTTTTCCAATAATTTGGGATGTACACTCGTTATGATAATATATAAGTTTGTCTATATTTTAGTCCAGCACCCTGACTAGACAAATGTTATCATGATTGCTTTGGTCAGGAAGAAGTTACAATTGTATGTCACCATTGGCTACAAATCCTATTTTTTAATTTTTACCTTCTAGTCATAAAAGGAAAAGGTAATTTTACAGTGGAGGCAGTCACTCTCTGAATCCAATGTTCAGTCTCATCATTATGATGATGAGACTATAAGCTATTCTGTGTCTCTGGGTATCATCCAAGGTGAAGTGCCCATCATCTCTTAGTTATTCTGCCTTAAGTGTTTAATTTGTATCTAACTAAGCCTTGAGATCTAATTTCCAGTTTACAGAAAATATGCAGAAGAGAAGAACATGTGAAATTCTACCATAAAAAGGACATCAGATAAATCTAGAAGGTGGACATTCTATAGGACAAGCTTGGTCTCTTTAGCATATCACTATGATGAAAAAGGAATTGTTATGGATTAAAAGCAATTTACAGGACAAAACAGATGCTAAATGTGGTTCTGGACCATATCCTGGTTTGTATAAGCCATCAAGAATGGGAAATGGCCTGGGTAATAGATTATTTTATGTAATTATTGTTTAGATAATAATTAACTGATTATATGGGAAAGGCTCTTGTTTTTTAGAGATGAATAGTGAAGTATTTAGGGGAGCATACCATGATATCTGTAATTTAAAAGTAGCACAAAAAGAAGAATGAGCTAAAAAGACACAATTTTCAAGTAAAACAAAAAACAATTGCTTTTGAGGGAAGTGAACTTATGTGAGAAATTTGGTGCTAAAAGTTATGAGAAAATTGATTCTCTCATTGTCCATTACTTTCTAATTAAAATAAACAATAAAAGCATTTATTTTATAACATAAGACAAGGAAAATAAATGGTTTCTTAGCTTCTCTGTTTCTGAAAAGTCAAGTTTTCATTATTCATTTATATTTATGACTTCTCACCTTTCCTACTAAATACTTAAAAGAAACAAATAAATAGCTGCTTTTCAGAGAAACATTTATATTACAAGTTAGATGTCATCAGAGCTGAACCACAATTCAGAAGCATGTGAATTCAAGAGACAAATACTTTTTTTTTTCTCTTTTGATCATTACTATATAAAACCAAGAAACATGTCATAGGGAAGTCATCTAAAATGAGATCTAAATGAACTGAAATCACCAACAATGGGAATAAGATAAACAAAATATTATTTTTAGTAGCACCTTTCCTTAATTCAAAATGAAAATTTAGACACTGGAGAGAAACGTCTATCAAAAGGGCTCTAGTTGTACATCTCAGTTTTACCAATCACAGAGCATATTGCTTTTCTATTTACCTACCTAATATATACGTCCTGTTTTCATACCACAGCCACTTCAGATCTTCCATCAACTGGCACACAACATAAACTGAAGCAAACCAACAACCAACCATTAGAGCCCAAAAGGTGCTATACTGTGTGTGGAAGAAAATAAATGACATATTTTTTGGTTCATTCACTCTTATAAAAATAAAAGCAAACAAATAAACCTTCTGTATTAGAAACTCCTACATCAAACTGAATTGTTAAGAAACTCCCTAGGGTCTTAAGATGTGGTTCACAAAACAGCAGTACCAGCATCACATGGAGCTTGCTGGGATGGCAGAGTTGTAGACCCCACCGCAAACTGCTGAATCAGAACCCGCATTTGAACAAGATCTCCATGTGGTTTGCGTGTACACTAAAGTTGTAGAAGCACTGTTACAAAGAATACATTTATCTCAAAATAATGCTGCTGTTGCAAACTTTAATCAGTGTAACTGTGGCACCACCATCATGAATTATATATTTATCCTCAACTAAGTTCAGTGTGTTATTTTACTGAAGGTGTGGCCGGGTACAGTGGCTCATGCCTATAATCGCAGCACTTTGGGAGGCCAAGGCAGGTGGATCACTTGAGCTCAGGAGTTCAAGACCAGCCCGGGCAACACAGTGAAACCCTCTCTCTATAAAAAATTTAAAACTTAGCTGGGCATAGTGGTGTGTGCCTGTAGTCCTAGCTACTGGGCAGGCTGAGGCGGGAGGATCACTTGAACCCAGGAGGCTGAGGTTGCAATGAGCTAAGATCATGCCACTAAACTCCAGGCTGGGCATCAGAGCAAGACCTTGTTTCAAAAAAAAAAAAAGGTGTGTTGGGAACTAGTAATAATAAAGAAATCCCCAGATGTAGCGGTGCTGTTATTCAAGGCCCCAATGGTTCAGCTTCATGAGATTCCCAGCTCAATAAATAGACATTTTCACTCAATATAGAAATAGCTTCCTATCACTCAAGAAAAAAACATTACCCAGAAAGTAAAAGGGTCCCAAAAAAAAGTATCACCAAAACTTAATACTTAGCTAAGCCTACATATAGTAATAAATAAAATCAGGAACTCCAGAAAAAGATACATTTTAAGGTCAGTTTACATAATGAAGAAACATAGTTTAAATTATAAACTATCATAATGTGGATTAATTTTGATTAATTTTTCATGTATGTAAGATCACGATTTCCATTTTTTATTCATTTGCACATAGTATGCATACCTTTGGAATGAATCTTTTAATCAACAGCAAGACAAAGACTAATGTCATTAGAACACCTAGCACAGTTCCCGAGGAATAATAGAAAGTAGGGCTTCTGTCAAGATAAACAGATAAAAGCCATTTAAATGCCAAACAGCACTTTCAGTATGAAAAACATGTTTAACCTGTCAACATCAGTCATAAATAATACTAAGAACAAAAAACTCAGATGGCAGTTCTCATTACATTACTTTCTCATTACTCTTCAAAAACAAAATGGGTATTTGAAATTTATGGTAATATGGTAAGTTGCTTGCCACTAACTCAAAACAGAATGTCTGAGTTATTTTCCATATTCAGAATATGATCAGACAATGATTACTGAACACCTATCATGTAGCAGGCACTTTTCCAGGTTTTAGAAAGGAGAAAATTAAGGCACCAAGAAGTTAAAAAATCTTCCCTAAGTCAGTATCTGCTCACTGGAGGATTAGGGATTACGCTCAGCTCCTCGGAGTCCAGGTTTTATTTTTCATGCTATAAAGTTCTGGTTTAAAAAGTTCATAGATGACATTAAACACATTTGATAACACTATAAGGAAAAGCTTCAAAATAAGCAATGTTAAGAATAGCTGACCAGTATGGGGTACTAACCTAGAATCCACAAGCTAAGAAGTAAAATATTGAAAAAATATTTCTTTCTCATGAGAGAATTCCAAGAAACAAAACATCAGAATAATATGTTTCTCAGATGAGAACATGCCAGTAATAAATAAGAAAAAGATAATATATTTCTCTAAGAGTCAGATATTTGATATATTCAGCCTTCTGTAACAGAGCCATAAATCTAGGAGGCAGTTCTAATGTAATAGAGCAAGGTGTGTGGACCAGAAAACCAGGGAACAAATCTCCAGCCCTGATAAGAACTAGTAGTGTGATGAATGATGTTGCTTTTCTCATTTGTAAAATGAGAACAATACAGGGCTTGCATAGTTATTATCAGGATCTAATAAAATATGTTAGTACATAACATGTGAAAGCACTTTGTAACATATACATATCATGCTATACAAATAACTGTTACTGCTTTCAAAGTCCTTTCCAACACCATCTTCAGACCTACTCTCTGCAAAACCTAAAGCAAGACTACAAATGCACAATAGTGTGAAAATATTTAGCATGTGCTCAAAAACTTACCTAAACCCCTTTTCATTCACAAAGTTAAAAATATAAAAAGGAATACTTACTGACTCAGGGTCTTTGCATAAAAGAAAAGAAAAACTCCTGCCACAAACACAAAGAAGAGTTTGAAATCCACAACTGGAGTAAAAAAGACACACAAACAAATAACAAACATTTTTTATCAATGTAACGTTGGCAAAAGAAGATAAAAGTCAATTTATTGAAAAGTTACTCCAGAAAAACTAAATGCAGAAAGTCAAGTATAATAAAATCGGACTTACTGTTTCGATTCACATGTATCATATAGTTAAATATCTTCCTCTCAGGCTCCACAGAGAAGCACACAGTCTCCCCGTATGGATTGATGATTATGGTTATTTCGTTAGATTCCTTTAGTGTCCAAAAGCTATGAATCACACATTTGATAAAAGATAGTATGGTTTCTGGATATTGGCAATTATATTTTTCTGTGATATATACAATTCTGAACAGGCCTGGACTGGTAATTTTCACCTATCAAACAAGAACAAACAAATCCATAAATAGAAGAACTTACTTTTTGTTGTTTTGGAGACAGGGTCTCTCTCTGTTGCCCAGAATGAAATGCAGTGGCAGGATCTCTGTTCACTGGAACCTGTGCCTCCAGGGCTCAGGTGACCCTCCCACCTCAGCCTCCCAAGTAGCTGGGACTACAGGCACATGCCACCTGCCCAGCTAATTTTTGTGTTTTTTTGTAGAGATGGGCAGCATGTTGCCCAAGCTGGTCTCAAACTCCTGGGCTCACGCTATTTGCCTGCTTCGACCTCCCAAAGTGCTGGAATTACAGGCGTGAGCCACTGCATCTGGCCAAAACTTCTT
This sequence comes from Cheracebus regulus, assembly GCA_963574635.1. NCBI lineage: Eukaryota > Metazoa > Chordata > Mammalia > Primates > Pitheciidae > Cheracebus > Cheracebus regulus. Next base: position 30,550 of record CAUYQU010076696.1, read on the forward strand.
ATAGGCTTCTTAAAAACATGAGCAGAGGAGTAAAGAGAACCCAAAGTTAGCTGAGTAAAGAATATTCAAATGCACAGGGTAGTGTTCTATGTTCTGATCCCAGAGGTGGACTCAACAGATCTGTATTTAATCAAAACATACACTGAACCGCAGACATTATTGAAAGTGAACGCCTCTCCCCACAAGCTGTGGTTAATTTAAATCCCTCTTCTAGCAAGTTACTGTGGCCAAGAGACATTTAAAAGGATGAGAAAAAAAATATACGCATACTCATTTTATTGTTTTACTTCATTGTGCTTTGCAGATACTGCATTTCTTACAAATGGAAGGTATGTGGCAACCCTGTGTCGAGCAAGTCTACTGGGACCATTTTTTCAACAGCATGTGCTTACTTCATGTCTTTGTGTCAGCATTTTTTAGCAATAAAATATTTCTTAAATTAAGGTATGTAGGGTTTTTTTTTGTTTTTTGGTTTTTTTTTTAGATATAATGCTACTGCACCCTTAATAGACTAACAGTATAGTGTAAACATAATTTTTATAGGTACTGGGAAACCAAAAAATTTGTGTGACTTGCTTTATGGGGATATTTGTTTTATTGCAGTGTTCTGGAATCAAACCCACAATCACATTATCTCTGAAGTATGCTTGTAATAGGTGGCAAACCATGTGAGTAGGCATAGTTTGAACATAGAGTTTAGATTGACAACATTTTCTACTGTGATTAAGGAAAAGCACTTCATTTCTCTGGATCAGGTGAGCATCTGTAATTCAAGCTTCTGTCACCATGCCTGCTGAAGGACCAGATCCCAACCTCGGGTCCTATTCACATCATTCAACAAACCACTACCTACAAGCCAATGTTGACAACTCAGTGGTCATTAAATGACAATTTCGCTGCTGCCTTTGTCTGTCCTTCTCTCTATTCCTCTTCTTTGTCTAAGAGTAGGGTAAACCTGAAAAGGGGAGTAAGAGCACCAGCTCTGAATCCCAGTCTATCAGATAATATCACCCACTATCTACCAACTCCTACATTTCTCTTTGACTTTGGCTTCTGGCTCCTGGCTCCAGTTGCTCTCTCTTCAATACTACTTCCTGCCCTTCTTCTTGGGGATTTCAGTATATATAATATACACACCAATCCTTTCAGCATCCTAGCCTCTCAGTTCCTGGGACTCCTTTCCTCTTATGCTCTTGTCCTCCCTACCGCAGCTAATCACTTCCATGGCCATCCCCTGGACCTTGTCAGTACCAGACTGCAGCCCCTCCATACGTTGTGTTTCATGCCTCTCACTCTGTGACCACCATCTATCTTTCCAGTGTACCCATCTAGTGCCTCAACCCCGCGAAGCAGCTGAACATCCTTCTCCTGCTCCTTACTCCCTTGATATCCTCAGTCTCTTTTTAGACAGCTAAATCCCATGATCAATTATTATACACCATTCCCTGGCACATACCCTTGACTCCTCTGCATCCCACTTGCTTTGTCATGCTCACTTGCAAAATCCAACTCTCCACCATTCTACTCCTGCATTTGCATCACCAGTGTGCTGGAGAAATGTACACCGGTCTCACTTCAAATCCATGACTGTGAACTTGGAGCGGGACATGAAAGTTGCAGTCATTCATACCACATACTAGTTATTCATTCATTCTTCTACCCTCTGCAACAAAGGATTTCACAACTTCTTCCTCAATACTCCAACACCTCCTCCCCATCCTCTTCTCAGCTGTTGATCCTTCCTACTTCACTGAAAATGGAAGAAATCAGAAGTGAATGTCCACCAGCTCCTGTCTGCAAAGCCACCTACCTGTCAGCACCTGCAGGCACATGCTCTGCTTCCTGCCTGTGGGGAGGAAATTTCTTCCACAGAGGAAATTTACGAGCTCCATAAAGGCAAATCCCAGCTTGGGCACTGGATCCTATCCACATTTGCCTACTCAAGGACATCCCAGCCGTACTTCTTCCCTCTGTATGAGATCATTTCTATCGGCATACAACATTAAAAAAAGAAGAAACAACCTTCTATGGACTCCACTTTTCCCTCCAGCTACCACCCATTTCTTTGCTTCTTGTTGCAATAAAATTCCTTTAAAAAGCTGCCCATGCCTGCAGTCTCTAGTTCTTCCATTTTCCGTTTAATCCACTTCAATCAGGCTTTCATGCCCAAAAGGCTGCCCTGACAAGGTCACTGGTGCTTCCATGTTGCTAACTCAAATGCCCAATTAATTCTCAGTCATCTTATTTGAACTATCAACAGCATTTGGCACTGCTGATTATTTCCTTCTCCTTGTTACACATCTCCCCAGGGCTTCCAGGACATCTCCTCCTTCACTGTTGCTTCTTTTGTCTCTCCTCTCTGGCTCCTTCCTTCTCCCTGCACTCTTAATATAAGACTAACCCAGGCTTAGCCATTGGTTGTCTTCTCTTCTCCATCTAAACTCACTCAGTTTCATGGCTTTAGGTACCATCTATGTAAATATGCACAGCTAATTACTTTTGCAAAAAAAAGACACAGGAAAGATATACTAGAAACTACTCAAACTGATTGCCTACAAGGGTCGGATAAGAATTAATAGAGGGAGGCGGGAAAGTGACACCTCTCTGAAAATACCTTTGTGCAGAGTTTTAACTTTCAAGCCATATTAATATTGTAGATACTCAGAAATAATGATAATAACACAGACATAAAGATGGAAACAACAGACACTGGGGATCTCAAAAAGTGGTTGGGAGGGAGAGGGGCAAGTGTCAAAAATCAACCAACTGGGTACTATGGTCATTATTTGGGTAATGGGTTCAGTAGAGCCCAAACCCCAGCATTATGCAATATATCCATGTGATAAACCTGTACATGTACCTCCAAATCTAAAAAAATTTTAAATCAAAAGGATTTTTTTAAATTAAAAATAAAATGTCATTTAAAAAACCCACTATGATCTTGTCTGAGAATAAAATGGTAAACAAAACTTGTAAACCAAAAATAAAATTCCAACATCCTCCACTCTGCCAACCATCTGAATGGAACCTTCTTCTCGACCAGGGCACTCCAAAGTTAACCTGAAAAATTGGTCCAGGCTATGCTAGGAAGCAGGGGTTGGACATGTCTCGTTATACTCTCTTCCCTTTTGGAATTTAGAAAAAGCCAATCAGCATTTAATATCAATACAGACCTTAGGTCTGATAAGAAGCATTTACCATCTATTCTCTCTGAAGCCTGCTACCTAGAGGCTTCATCTCCATGATAACTTTGGTCTCCACGATTACGTATCATAACCCAGACATTCCTTTCTATTGATAACTCTTTCAACCAACTGCCAATCAGAAAATTTAAAAATCTACCTATAACCTGGAACACTGCACCCCTCCCTGCTTCAAGTTGTCCTGTCTTTCTGGGACTAACTAATCTATACCTTAAATATATTTGATTGATGTCTCATGTCTCCCTAAAGTGTATAAAACCAAGCTGCACCCTGACCACCTTAGGCACATGTTCTCAGAATCTGAGGGCTGTGCCACAAGCCATTGGTCACTCATATTTGGCTCAGAATAAATCTCGTCAAATATTTTATACAGTGACGTTTTGTCAACAAACTAAAACAAACATAAAATAAAAAATGATAATCAAATTGACCAGGATGGAGGAACACCCTGAAACAGAAACAAATAAAAACAAACTATATTTTGAATGAATAATGTAACCATACTGAATAATTCACCCCCAAACTGATAGTAGATGAGGGTGAATTAACCTAAAATACACAACCTCAGAAAAATTTTTTTTAAAAACACTATAAATAAATATTGAACTCCTGTTACTAGGTTTGTTTTTGGTAATGTTATGACTTAGCAATTCTGAAACCACTTTTAATGTATTCTGGGATTAGGCAAATAAATAAACATATCTGAGGATAATGGGAACCAGGTTTCTCATTATCAGAGAAGGGAGTTACAAATGTGAAAACTGGAAAACAAGAATGAACCCTGTCATACTGGAGATCTCAGAACTCACAGTTTCTAATAGGTAGATACAGATGTATGTGCAGGTGTATGGGTGTGTATGTGTGTGTAAACACATGACAATATGCCAGTAGTAATGAACACACCTAATGTTGACTGTTCCTTGGAAAAAATGTATGATTCCAGAGCTGAGTCTATGAAATTACACAACAAGCCTAGAATATCTTGTTTGCTAGAAAGTAAAGTAGTGCTCAAAAAGGCAAGGCACATGTTTGAAGGACATAGGAGCTAGTTTGAAGGGGCACCATCTGACTGGCCAAGTCTAGGACAATTTGAGTATCAAAATAAATAATGAGAGTAATGGATTGTGGTCTCCTGAATTAACTGGCAATTTATGAGACCATATGGATATAAATAAATAAATGAAAGGAGGAAAAACTCTTCCTTATAGTAGAATGCCAATGAATGTGCTGGGTGTGGTGGCTCACACCTGTAATCCCAGCACTTTGGGAGGCTGAGGTAGGCAGATTGCTTTGAGTCCAGGAGTTCAGTAGACTCATGGGCAACATGGCAAAAACATATCTCTACTAAAAATACCACACACAAAAAAAAAAACCAAAATAGATAGGTGTGGTGGTGCACACCTGTAGTCCCAGCTACTTGAAAGGCTCAGGTGGGAGAATCACCTGAGCCAGGGAGGTTGAGGCTGCAGTGAACCAAGATCACATCACTGCACTTAAGCCTAAATAACTGGAGTGAGTCCCAGTCTCAAATAAAAAAAAAAGAGAGAGAGAATGATATAGAACATCAATATGATTATTGATTCAGTAAAGCATCATCAACGAATGATAAACTAAGAGATGAAAGTTGGATGAGGAAGAGTTTATCTATATAGTCTCAAATTATCACCTCAAGACATTCATTAAAGGGAAGGAAATAGTAATTTTAGTGGAAGAACCTGACAGACACTACCTTAAGCAAGTGATCAAAGTGGTGCATATTATCAGCAATGGTACCAATCAACATCAAATGCTTCCTGATACAATGTTCCAGCTATTCTCTCAGCCTTCCCCTGGGTACCTTCCCCCAGGTACCTTCTTGGATAACTCACTCCACTAAAATCTTTCTCAAATGTTACCTTCTCAACAAGAACTACCCTGACCAACTTGCTCCCACTTCTCTTATCCCACTGATCTTACTCTACATTTTCTTTTTTCATAGTACTTACTAGTTTTACCATTTTCATCTCTGTTATATTTATTGTTTACTATTCCCCACCTGGGATAATGTAAATATCCACAATGGCAGGGATATATTTTGTTCACTGATGTATCCTAGGAGCCTAGAAATAGTTCTTGGCACTTAATAGGAGCTCAATAAGTATTTGTTAACTGCTGAAGGAAGGAAAGTACTAGGCAACTGACAGCAACTGCTATCTTGGCCATATTTGGGATCAGTGGTTATTCCAGAACTCCTATTTGGAGGCTTTGGATAGCAATTTTGGAAAGTAGGAAGAACATGCTGTCTTGAGATACGCCTGAACGGCAGGCATGCTCTATACATTTAGATAGTATATTCATTGGGAGTGGCTTGGGAGGGGCTGAGGGACAGTATGAAGGAGTTAATGTCCTCTCTCACACTGCCCACCCACTGAACCACTGTGTCTGATCCTCAAGTCAGCTTTCATACTGATACACAGATCTGTATCATACCAAAAATAGTTTCTATTCCTGAAATGGTACATTTCCTGTCCCTAGGACATGGTAATTCTCTGTCCCTAATACATGATTTAAAAGTAGGCCCTTACCTCCATAGTTGACCACACGTATTTCCACTCCACATGGGAATTTTGATTGTAGCAGTAACAGTCTGACTCAGAAGTTCTAATTAAATCTTTTTCCTTCAATGTTTTACACCTTTGAACTGAGAGATGGAAAAGGGAATACATTTTCTAAATCTTGAATTGCCCAGAATCTTTGAAAAAAAAAATTCACAGGGAGATAACAGTAGTAGTTTTAACATTCTATAGCCAATAAATTCTCCTACATGGTAATTATAGTCTTTCAGTATTTCCAACCAAGGAGGAGACAGACAGAAAATACCATAGCCCAAGTGTCAATACTTATGACATTGGAGGGCATTAAGAGCACAGAGAACAGGTACTCCTTCAATTCTGAAGCAGAAAGCAAGAATTATGGGCATCTCCCCAGAAAAGACAAAAATATGAGTAAAGGGCTGAAGGGTGAGGTAGAGGCAATGAGACAAAAATTAGGAGGTGGGAGTGGGGGTGGGCGGGACCAGCAAGTGTGTACAGAATCATGAAGATGAGGTAAATCATGGAATTAATTCAGTTTACAGATACCGGATTGTTATATCAGTGAGGGTGCATGGATGGAAGGTATTTGAACAGCTGTACCTGGAGTGGTAAATCACAGATACTACTATACCATATGGATTTCATCTTGAAAGCAAAGCATTGAAGGATTTTAGATAAGTATCAGTCTCAGCAAGAAACTACTGACACTCAAAAGGATTTAATTGAAAATACTTCAGTAAACATATGGACAGGGTTAAGGCACTAATAGTAAGGTACTATGAAGTTCCCAGGCACTAACAACAGCAGGAAGCTTTTAGCAGCCCGAGTCCCAAAATGGCAAGTGGAGGATTCCATGTTACTGGAGTCATTAGAACTGGGAGGACTGCAGTCTAAAGGAAGGCAGCCACTGCAGGGACTCCTGTGGAATGGCAGGGTGAAGGTATGGGTACCACAACCTGTCTCTCCCACTCTCCCCTCAGTGCCCTGAATCAGCCAAACTCAACAGGAAGACAGAGGGCAAAGAAGCCCATATAATGCAGTCCATAGAGGTTAGCTTCCAGACATTAAGTGGGGAAGAGAAGGGCTGAGAATAGATCTACAGCAACAAACAGGGAATACCAGCTCAGTAAGGAAGTGACAGAAACACATTTGTATTTTGGAAAGAACATTCTGTAAGTAGTGTGGAATATTGAAGAAGAAGACTGAAAGCAGAAGAACCACTAAAAAGGTCACTGAAAGAATCTAAGCAAGAAATGGACTCAGAAACAGATTAGGAAACGAAATCAACAGGTTTTGCAGATTCATTTTATCAAGGAAAACAAGAATATGATGTGAAGGTTTCTGGTAAGTGGAGAGATAGGCCCTTTACTCAGATAAGAAACTAGAGAGAAGGCTGTACAGGGAAGTGGGAATGAGTTCAATTTTGGATATACTGAGTTTTCACTGGTGGGATTATGTGAAGATGGACAGATCTTCACAACGCCAGCAAGGAGAAATTTGGCTGGAGACAGATATAGATACCTAAATATATATGAATGTCATATATAATACAACTCAACATAACTGAGAGAAGAGAGATATATATGAACCCTCAGTATTACAGAGGGTTAATGTAAATGCCACAAGAAAACCAGAAAGTAATGATGGTCATTTTCTTTTGTGGTCGTTCCTGTATTTGGATTTGAAATGAAGTGGAATGAGTCATAAGTTCTTCTGGATTCAAGATAGAGTGTCACCCCCACATCTGTCCAACAGGAAACAGGAAGAAGGAACACTTATGGGTACACACAGAAATGGACTTTACGTGCAACCCCTGACTCCTTTAAGGGAAGAGTGGTCAGTTGTTTCTCCTGAAAAATCTGAAATGAAGCTAGAACAACTTGCTACACCAAAGCTGGGGAAGAACTGAGTAACCAGTAACAGCTAGTAAACAATTACATCCATGTAGGGAATAACACTGAATATGCTCAGACAAGCCCCTGGTCCTGGCCTGAAATATCCTTAGCATTAAGTTGGAGAAAAGTGAAGACAGACTTGGGGAAAGGATCCTGGGAATGCTCACCATCTCCCAAAACACAACTCCATAAAAGGGAGGGTTCTCCAGTCACCACACAAAGCAGCAAAGTTATACAAGGACCCAGTGTATTCAACTGTGACAGTCAAATCATTCATCTTTACTTTTCACATTGTGATGAAATGCATATGTTTCTAAATATATCAAGACATTTACAGAGTTTGAGAGTTCAAGATGCAAATACAAGAATCCAGGTTAAAAGTGAGGAAAAACCACAAGAAGAAACCTCTGGAGCAAGGGTCCCCAACCCTGGGGCCGAAGACTAATATCAGTCCATGGTCTGTTAGGAACTCAGTTGCAGAAGGTGAGCGGTGGGCGTGGTGGGCAAGCATTACCACCTGAGCTCTGCCTCTTGTCAGATCAGCAGTGGCAACAGATTCTCACAGGAGCGTGAACCCTACTGTGAACTGCACATGCGAGAGATCTAGGTTGCATGCTTATTATGAGAATCTAACTAATGCATGATGACCTGAGGTGGAACAGTTTCATCCCCAAACCACCCCCATCCCATTCCTGTCCTGTGGAAAAGTTGTCTCCCACGAAACTGATCCCTGTTGCCAAAAAGGTTGGAGACAGCTCCTCTAGGGGGTCTCTGTTAAATACAGGATACCAAAAATGCAAAATGTGCTCCTGCATGGTGTGTCCATGCACTAGAGCCAAAAGGAGAATTCACAACCAAGGCTATGAACACACAAAGCAACCAATGCTGAAACATATTTTTGGACATATCTGAGATGCAAATGACTTCTGGCCAAGGGCAGCACAGCGGGAGGTGCAGTCCCAGGGATATCAAAGGGCTGGCAGCTCCTATAGGAAAGATGAATGTCAAGGAATGTAGTGTATAACCTGGAAGATCCTGAGCAACTGCAATGAGAAGACATGAGAACACATTAAATGCTCCCAGTTAGTGAGCAGCAGAGGTGGGGGATCAGGTCTCTGGATTCACCTTACCATATTTTGCCTTTGCACAGACTCTTGGGGGGTCTCTGAGCATGGTTAGAGTTGAGAACTTTATACTGGGAGTCCTCAAATAAAAGGGAGGGATTCTTACCCATTGTTGTAAAGGGAGTGCATTCCAGCAGGACAGGTGAAGAGCACGAAGTCTCGGGTACACAGACCCAGCAGCCCAAACTATGATAAGAATGTTTACTTCCAGACATATCTTTCTTCACCACCCATGTGCTCAATGCTAGAGGGGCTCTTCTTGTGGATGCCTCCAAGGGCCCCTCCCTGCAATCTTCTCCCTGTGAGTGCTGCTACTTCAGGGGCTAAATCAACTCCCATAGAACAGTTCCCTTTTGTTAATGGTCTGAGGAAACAGCCTTCTGGTGGGGCCTGAGCTTTGCAATCAAATGCTGTCTTTAAATGAGGTTCTTTCCACTTGGTCCTAACACTCTCTCCTAAATCATTCGAAATCTAGAGCTCTTAAGGACAAGATGATGCAATTTAAGTATAGTGTATACTGCAATTTCAACATAGGAGTAAATGCTTCTGTTACCCACATTCCTCTTGCACTAGGATGATTATAATAGCCTTCTATCTAGCTGGTCTCATTGCTTCCAGATTTCCCCCCCCCACCACCACATTTTCCCCTACAACCTACTCTTCAATTAGCAAATAGATCTTTTAAAAACATGAATTGGGGACGGGCGTGGAGGCTCACACCTGTAATCCCAGCACTTTAGGAGGTGGGCAGATCACCTGAGGTCAGGAGTTGAAAACCAACCTGGCCAACATGGTGAAACCCTGTCTCTACTAAAAATACAAAAATTAGCCAGGCGTGGTGGCACACGCCTGTAATCCCAGCTATTCAGGAGGGTGAGGCAGGAGAATCACTTGAACCTGGGAGGTGAGGTTGCAGTGAACCAAGATCACGCCACTGCACTCCAGCCTGGGTGACAGAGTGACATTCTGTCTCAAAAAACAAAAACATGAATCAGAACGTATAATTTACCTACTTAAAACCCTCCAGGGCCAGGCATGGTGGTTCACACCTGTAATCCTAGCACTCTGAGAGGCCAAGCGAGTGGATCACAAGGTCAGGAGATCAAGACCATCCTGGCTAATATGGTGAAACCCTGTCTCTACTAAAAATCCAAAAAATTAGCCAGGCGTGGTAGCACATGCCTGTAGTCCCAGCTACTTGGGAGGCTGAGGCAGGATAATCGCTTGAACCCAGGAGGCGGAGGTTGCAGTGAGCCAAGATTGCATCACTGCACTCTAGCATGGGCGACAGAGCCAGACTCCGACTCAAAAAAAAAAAAAACCCTCCAATGGCTTCCCTTTATCCCATTAATAAAATCCCCCTCCCTTCCAAGGACCTGAGTGCCTCTATGACCTTCTCACCTTCACTTTCCCTCCCAGCTCAGCTGCTGCAGCCACACCTGGCCCTCCTGTCCTCAAGATGCCAGCTCACCCTATCTCAAGTTTCCTCAGTCTGCAACCTTCTTCTTCCAGATCTTGGCAGAGGTCATGCCTTCCAATAATTGATGTACTCTATCAAACGCTACCTTCTCAGAAAGGCCTTCTTTGATTCCACTATCTAAACAAATACACTCCAACCACTTCCACCTGCTTTATTCTTTCTTCATATTACATATGTATTTATTAGCTTATACTGTCTTTCCATGAAATAAGGGACATTACATGTTTATTACTGTAACCCCAGCACTTAAATACTTGTCTTTTGTGTGTAGCTTGTGGTTCAAGAGGACTAGAGGGTTATTTGGGCATGTGTGGCCCACCAGTGGAAGTCTAGCCAATCTTTGTAAAAGCCTGGCCAGAGCTAGTTAGCACCATAGAAGGAGGGGCACTCTGACCTTCCCCTGAAACCACCTAATATAGCAGGGTGCCCTTGCCAACCTGTGCCACTGCCATCCCCTCTACAGAACCCACAAAGCATGAGGGTCAATCTAGAAGCCACAGGCTGCACTTCCCCCTTACCCTACACCATGGTCAATATATCCACAACTAGACGGTTGAGTGCTACAACCCTTAACATCCCCTGGGCTGGGGACCATCTTCTTGTCCCTCACTGAATAGAGGAGGGCAGAAAGAAGAGGTGGCATTAAGCTTGTTTTTATTTGGCTCATATATGATACCTCAGTGTATTTTGTGTAAGGGATCTGCCAGTTAGAGGAAAAGAACTTGTTCTGCATTTTCCCTCAGTCTTCAACCAGATTAAGGATAGCATGGAAGAAAGGAGGTTGTCCTGACTATTCATACCTACAGACACACTAGTAAAAGCCTGTTGCAAAGAGTGTGTTCCCTCGAATTCTCCAGAGTGGCCTCTGGCTTTTGAGGTGAAGCTGATGTGGAATTTACACAATCAGTGAGATTACACAGACAAGGTGTCAGTGCTTCATGGTGTCCCCTGCTGCCCTTTTTTCTTATCACCTCTCTCTCGAGGTGAGTAAGTTTCAATCAACCCACTCAGGCATTCCTAAATAAGGGACCGGAAATTCAGCCACAAGAAGCCACAAGCCTAGCTTCAAGTCAGTTCAGTAAGCCATGAGCTAACTGGACTAGGCAAAAGACAGTGACTGTAACAAGACTGTTGTCGCAGCTGGCCCATGGCCTTCCTAGAGAGAACAGATCTTCCAACTTTAGATTAATTATAAAGGCTATATATTTCTTAGGTCTCTCTTCCCTTTAGCAATCTTATTCTAGAGACATTTCACTGTTCAATTTCAATCTCCTTATCCAACTGAGAGTGGGAAATTGGAAACGAGCCAGTCTGACTGCTCATTTGAACTCTATCACTGATTACGCCCTGACACTGGATGCTATGAAGCAGCCTACATCTCTGTGAGTTTCACTTATTCATGAGGCCCCACTTATTGCTGGTTAATTCTACTCGGATAGAACCTCTTGGTAGCAAATATAGGCAAACTCAAACATATCAAAACAATAACAGGCTGGTGCTGTGGCTCACGCCTGTAATCTCTATACTTTGGGAGGCCAAGGTAGGAAGATCACTTGAGGCCAGGAATTTGAGACTAGCCTGAGCAACATCGTGAAACCCTGTCTTTACCAAAAACATAAAAATTAGCCAGTCTCATAATCCAGTCTCAAAAATAAATAAATAAAAGTTTAAAAATTAGAACAACAACAACAATGCCCTTACAATGCAATCCAGGAAATGAAACGGAGTTTCTAGGAATTTATTAAAAAAAAAACTAACGATAATCATTCATTTGGTCAAAAAGGAATAATACCTGCCTAAAGAAAGCTACTGCTTCTACTTGAGGCTGAAGTATTTAATATGTCCCTACCCTGCAAGGTGCTCCATAACCTAGGTAGTCACTTCCTCAAGCCTGAATCAGATTGGGAGAAAGATCTGGAGTTGTAGGCTATTCCAGTTCTGACATCTCCCAAGGACTGAGGAGTATCTGTGGGATCAACCCTGAATGCCATCTTTACTATGGAAAGACAGGTTTCTAAGCCTGGCAGGGTATAATTGTTCTTAACTTCTTGCCATCCTCAGCAGGCTCCTTTATCCTTTCAATTAACCTGACTTCTAGAGAACAGTATATTTCTGGATAGTTGTGCCCAAACCACTAAAACGCTACAGGAGGCATTAATTATTTACATTACCAAACGGTTTAGAAAGTCAGGGTTCCCTTAATCAATGAGACAGTTTCCTTAGTTCACTTTAAATACCAATTGATTTATAAATATTCAATTAATCTAATTTTAGAACTACATATCTAGTATAAAAAAGGGACAGCTGCACGTCACCTACTTTAATTATAAGATCAATTATCTCCTTTGTAGTACTTTTGTCATTAGTGTTCCTAAATGTAAGTATATATTTAAGTTAAAGAGTTGAGTCATATATACAGTTAAAAAAAAAATCCTCAGTCAAAACATCAGAAAAGGGCAGGTAGTGCTTAAACCTACTTACAGAATATGCTAAAAATAAAACACACATATACCTCAAATCTTAGCAGAACCTAACTCCCAACAGAAAAATATTTCACCAATGTTTCTCCTGAAAACTGACATGGCCCCCTCACTGACATGACTGATATGGGGGAAAAAACTATCTTCAGATGAAACTGGAATGGAATCATAATATAAATAGTTATTACATTATATGACAAATATCTCCATTTGCCCTATAACTGCTTTTCTTTGGGCACAAGGAAGGGGAGGGAGAAGAGCAGGAAACACAAAAAGCAAAAAACCAACAAGTTTTAACTTGTGAGAAGTCAAATGGAGTCAGGATTTTTCTTGGTTATTTGTTCTTTGTAAATTCACCTTTTCAAAGGAGTTAACATGAGGCACCAAAGTGATAAACTTAACTATTCTCTTAACCTCAGTTTTTTTAAACCTGAATGTTAATCTTTTTATTTCTCCAAGAATGTGAGAAGGAAACTGGTATTAGTACATACTAATGCACACTCAAGTCTTTAACTTCAAGCCCAGATCTTTCTTCACAGACGAAACTGAAAGCTGTGGTTTCAAATAGACTGCTACCATAGTTTAAGCCTGGGAAGCCACTGCTAGGGCCTGAACTTCATCTCAGGACAACACATGGTTTTCAGGGATCTCGCTAACTGGTTGCAAATTATGGGAAACTCTTGGCTTGACGTTTCTCTTCCTCTCAGTTAGACAACTACCTGCTCCTCCTGTGTCAACTATCTCCGACTTTTCTCCAAATACAGTGATAGAAAGCTGGTGTTGGTCTAAATATTCTTCATTCCATTGAAGGGTGTGTTATTCAAGACAAAATTTTAGAACAGGAAGGCACCTTAAGTATCACCTAATCCAAGCCTCTCACTTAAAGGAAGTACCAGCCATTTCCTCTCAGGGTCCTCATGAAACCAGACTTTTAAAGAGCAGCAATAGTTCTTAGGCCTAGTCTAATCCAGAGCTTCCAACACAGTGTCACTGGCAAACTACAGGATGCCGGGCGCTTTACAGTCCCTATTGGAAAGGCTATTGGAATGGCAAGCATCCCTGTAAGGCCACAGAAGTTGCCTTTCTTCTTAGCTGTGGACTAGTTTGCTTAACTCAGTGGGCATCCTGCACGTCTGACAGAACAGAAGCTCCAATAAGCATTTATGTGTGTCTTTGATTAACAAAACAGAGAAGCAGGTTGTTACTATTATACTAAATGCAGTAACATAAAAATTTTAAAAACACCAGGTTCATTGAGGTGAGGAAAATGTTGGAAACTCTTCAGTAAAAACACCTTCATTTTACTTATGAGAAAACTATGGTCCACAACGACTCTGTGCCTGGACCAAGGTTATACCACAGTTGTGGCTGAAGGTAATGACTGGGTGCTGGTCTAAGGCTACTTCTAATTTTCTCCCTGCTGCCATGCCCAGAAAGCTTCCTGCTTAGACAGATTTGTGTTTTATTTTTTCACCAGCACATAACTATATTTCTTACTACCAAGGCTTTGTTTTCTCATCTATAAAATGAGAATAAAATGGTACCTTCCTCCAAAGGGCTTCTATGGGTATTAAATATGATCAATACTGCACTTAAAGCACTTATTATTTTTTTTAATAAAAAGAATGAAAGAGAGAAAGGAAGAGGAAGAGATTTTAGAAAAAGAGAGAAAAGGAGAAAGAAAGAAACAGCAAAAGAAAGAAAAAAATGAAAGAAAGAGGAAGAGATTTTAGAAAAAGAGAGAAAAGGAGAAAGAAAGAAACAGCAAAAGAAAGAAAAAAATGAAAGAGAAAGAAAGAGGAAGAGATTTTAGAAAAAGAGAGAAAAGGAGAAAGAAAGAAACAGCAAAAG
>CAUYQU010076697.1:0-66351 GCA_963574635.1 Cheracebus regulus
GTCACTGGTGCATTGTTGGCTGTGGTGGGTGGTTAAACTTCGCCCTGTAGGTCAAGGGTGCCTTGCGCCATTTTGTAACCTTTTTACTCCAGTTTTGGAAAAATCGCAATATCCTGTACAAAAAAAAAAAAAAAAAAAAAAAAAAAAGAAGAAGAAGAAGAAGAGAAAGAAAAAAGAAAAGAAAAAAGAGAAAAAGAAAGAAATGAAAAAAATTCTAAATCATACAATGCATTCAGTGTCATGTCTTATAGTTTCTATTACTTTGGAAGAGTTCTTCAGTCTTTCACTGTGCTGTGTGCACTGACAGTTTTGAATAGTACAGGACAGTTATTTTTCAGAAAGTTCACCAATTTCGATTTGTTGCATTAGATTTTTGGTGGATGCTTTTGACAGGAACAGCACAGAAGTGATGTTATGTTCTTTGCAGTGCATTGTATCAGAAGGTACATGCTGACACTGTGCCCTGTTATTGGTGAGGTTTAGCTTTGATCATTTGGTTAGGGTAGTGTCTGCAGTTTCCCCCACTATGAAGTGACCATTTTCCCCTGTGTAATTAATAAGTATCTTGTGGGGAGAGATATGAAACTATGTGAACATCAGAACTAGAAACTCGTAAGCCAGACATTCTGACTACAGAATCCACAAACATCCACAAACATCTGCTACACTTGCCATTTCCCTACATAGTGGGTGTGTGTTCTGGATTTTCCAGGCACTATGCTAGTTGAATTAAACGTGTTGTTGCTTTTAACTCTCACAGTAATTTTCAGAGATATGGGTGTCCCATCTCTCAGACTCAATTTCCCATCTGTGTCAAAGAAACAGATTCAGGATATGGAATAATAGACAATGGAGGCTTGGAAGGCTGGAGGAGTGAGAGAGGTGTGGATGATGAGAAATTACTTAATGAGTATAATATACGTTATTTGGATGATGAATACCCTGGAAGCCCTGACTTCACCACTATACAATATATCCATGTAACAAAATTACACTGCAACCCAATAAATTGATATGGATAGAAATTTAAAAACTCCAAATATATTCAGGATCTAGATGAGTTAATCAGATCTTGCTAAAAGAATGAGAAAGGTAATTCCCAGTTCCATCCTCTGTTCATAGAACCCAAACTAGGAACTGAAATGGCTCTCACAGATTCCCAAGGAGCAGATGTCCCTGTATTATACAAATAAAACTCTTGCCAGAGATGGGAACTAATAGGGGAAAATCCATGTGCGTGCAACTTGGAAAGATCCTGGATCAACTGCAGGAATAGCTTTTTATGAGATTTAATATTCCCCTCACTGGAGACACATTACTATCGAATAATAAACAGCAGAGTCTGCGGTGTTGATCTTTAAAGTAAATCCTATTGCTATTAGCTTATCTGCCCAACTATTAAAACTAATAAAATAATAAACTCTATGACACAGACACTTAGCTCAGTTCAATCCTCCCTTCTAACTGCAATTTTCTCCTTCTATGACTGTTGGTTTTTTTCAGCAATTTCCTGCTTATCGCTAAACTATCTGGAACATTTTCATATGTTTGGATGACAGTTTTCAGTTGCCCTGGGATATTTTTGTATTCCTCTCTCACTCTCTCTCTCTTGAAATTTATTGTCTCTTTTTACTTCAATCTTTACTTAACTTTTGCAGCTTGTCATCCCAGCAGGCAGGAGTGCTTCTTTGTCAGGTTCAAAATCACCTGCCTCTTGGGGCCATTATGAGCTTGCTAAAGAAAAAGAGAAAAAGCACTCCAAGTTAACTGGGGAGGGGAACCCGAATACTCATTCAGGCTTCATTTGGTATGCAGTCTCTGAGAAACTGGTCAACATTATTTCATAAATTTGGAGAAGATCAGGAAAAAAAAAACATATGGAGGGATTGCTTCTTATGTGGGGGTTAACTACATGTACAGTGACAGGATAAAGCAATGTGAACATAAAAAAAAGATCCCTGAGTCTCCCTTAAACTATTGCTATACTAGAGACCATTATCTCATCCTTCTGTAAGTCTACCAGATGCAGTTTTGTTTCCGTCATTGAAGATCTCTTTCTGTATTTGAGAACCAGAAAAAGTAGCTGACTGTATTGAAGGGGCATGTTGCATGTTGTATGTAAAAGGTCAGCTGTGTTTGACTTTCTAGGGGCATATATATACGCCCCTAGAATGACACTCAATATGGTGGATGCTCAGACTGAGTGAAGACCAAATTTACTCTCCCATCTTACTCTTTGGAGCATGTACTTACAGTGAAATGTTTTGGTTTTCCCTCTCTCTCACTCTCTTTGTCCTAGAGCATAGAGTTGGATTTTCTTATAATAACCATGTCAGGCTGAGCATGGTGGCTCATGCCTATAATGCCTATAAACTGGGGGAGGCTGAGGCAGGCAGATCATAAGAGGCCAAGAGTTAGAGACTGGCCTGTCAAACATGGAAAAACCCTGTCTCTTACACTAAAAATACAAAAATTAGTCAGGCATGGTGGTGCATGTCTGTAATCCCAGCTACTCAGGAGGCTGAAGCATGAGAACTGCTTGAACCCCGTAGGCAGAGGTTGCAGTGAGCTGAGATCATACCGCTGCACTCCAGCCTAGGTGGCAGAGCAAGACTGTCTCAAAAAAAAAAAAAAAACTGTGGATGAGACCACCTCCCTGAGTTTAATTCTCCAACACTCAGATCTCAGCAGGCCACAGACTTTACAACTTCATTCAGTTGAAGTTGGCCTCAGTCTTAAGAGCATCACAGATTCTAATATAAAGGAAGACACTGGGGTGAGAGGCTATTTTCATGTCTCAGGCATCTTCTATTCTACATCTAGCCATTAGTGTTAGTAGTGTTTTGCCAGTGTTCAGAAAAGCATAGTATCAGGTGACAATTGACAGACTGAACAGTAATTTGACCCACTGCCAACCCCCACAGGTCTTACACCTTCCCCTTTCTTTTTAACTTAGTGGATTTGTGTATGTCTGTGTCTGAATGAGGTGAGAAATATGTTATTCAGGCAAAAAGAAAGACGTGCTTAGGAAGAGTTTTAATTTGGTCTGAGTACCTTAGTACTTCAAAAAGGACTTTTCTCCACACCCTGCCCCCACCCAAGTATAAAAGAAACCTATATTCATTACAGAAAATATGGAAAAAGCAGTATATCAGTCGAGGGACATGAGTATCAGAAACATAAGCCAACTCTGACTGGCTTAAGTAAAAATTTATTTGATGCATGGCCTGGATAACCAAGCACTGGCAGGAGGTTTTGCAAACTGGGTTTAGAAAGTGAGAATGGATTCTGAAAGCTGTTGGAGGTAGGAGAGCAAGAGCCATAGCTATAGTATCATGGTGGGAAGTTTCAGGTCAGCACATCTATGCTTGAGGTGAATGGCCTGCTCTTTCTGTTGCATCATTTACTAACTCACTAAAAATGCAGTCTTGGGACAGCATCTGACTGGGTGGACTAAGGTCACATGACTATTTTCTGGTTGTATCTCTTAACTTCTGTAGTGAAAGGTGAACACCTAAAAATTCCCTGGCCACCAGTGCACCATAAGGGATCCCTCAAAATAACATTTGGATATGGTAGTCAAGTCCATAAGTGCCTTATGATTTCCACCTCCTGATGTTTACATTCTTGTGTAGCAACACACCCCCCACCCCCACGTATATATTGAATCAGAGCTGGTCTGTATGAGCAGTAGATTATGCTAGAGGAAACAGTGCATAGCTTCAGAGTTGGGTCATAAAAGGCATTGTGCTTTTTTCTTGATCTCTTGGATTACCTACTGTGGGAGAGGCAGCTGTCAAGTCATGAGGATACTCAAGCAGCATGTGGAGAGGCCCTCGTTTGGAGAAACTGAGGTACCTTGCCAACAGCCAGCATGAATTTGTCAGCTGTGTGAGCTGGGAGTGACTCAACTTGGAAGCAAATACTCTAGCCCCATTCTAGCTTTCAGATGAGAGTGCAGCCCCAGCCAACGTCAAGACTGCAACCTCATGAAAGACTCAGAACTGGAATCACTCAGCTGAGCTGCTCTCAAATTCTTGACCCACAAAAGCTATGAGACACAATAAATGTTTATTCTTGCTTTAAGTGTCTGAATTTTGGAGTGAGTTGTTACACAGCAAAAGGTAATTAAAACAGGGTCCTCCCAGATCCCTGGAGATTCTTTTAACTGGTTGTGCAGGTTCTGTTGTTAAGAACTCCTTCCTGCCATCTTCTCCAGAGCACTACTCTTGTGTGATGTGCATTCCCTCACCCACAGGTCCCTGAGAGTTAGATCTTTCCCCATCTCCCATCCCCAGCATGCAACACAGCCAATTTTTCCATTGGTACTTCTTTATCTCAAAAAGGTACTGACCCTATGATGTAATTTACACTCTAGAGCTCCCTTCAGGACCAGGCTGAGGCTGCACTGCACGGGAAAACACATCTTTTCTGTTTCTCCCCTCCTCTATCTTGCTTTCCTCACCACCTTACACGTTGAGAACACATCCTTAGTAAATAACTTGCACAAGAATTTCCATCTCAGGTGCTACTTCTAGGAAGGAGTAGTGGATCCCAGCTTCTTTCCTCTGAGTTTTATAACAAAATACCACAGACTGGGTGGCTTGTAAACAACAGAAATTTGTTTTTCATCATTCTGGAGGCTGGAGGTCTGACATCAGGGTGCCAGCATAGTTGGGTTCTGGTGAGGGCTGTCTTCCTGGCTTGGCTGACTTCCTGCTGAGTCCTTATATAGTGGTAAGAGCACAAGAGAGCTCTCTGGGATGCACCCTCATGACCTAATTACATCCCAGAGTCTCCACCTCCCAATATCATCACATTGGAGGTTAGAATTTCAATATGTGAATTTGGCAGGGGGACACATACATTCACAGACCTTTAGTCCGGAGTAGATGCAAAGCAATCAAAACACAAGATATGACTAATATTGTTCATCCTCACTACTCACCCCCCACCCAGTATTTACACTTTTAAATATGCTGTACTCAAATATCTGCAACTCCCAATACAAGCAGAGACAGATTTGCCTCCTCCCTGTGGGGAAAAAAATCCTTATCTCGTTAGTGAATGCACTTATCCACAAGCACAAGTTTCCTGGGCTAAGTTTATTTTCTTCTATTATTTTGTGCCCTATTTCAATATCTTGCAACCTATGAAATGGTAAATTTAACTGTTCCCATATACCATAGTCTGTGAAAAGGAGAAGAAAGAGAATCAAAATTATTTAGAATATGTAAATATATATATTTGACACAAGAAACAAGACACAATAAATTTTCATAAAAACTCATAAGGCCACAGATAGGATTTGCTACCCTTACATGTCCCATTCCATATTTTGTGTTTGAGTTTCATTATCCAGTGAGGGGATCCTTTATTTCTTTTTTTTTTTTCTTTGAGACAAAGTCTCACTCTGTCACCCAGCGTGGAGTACAGTGGCGTGATCTCGGCTTACTGCAACTTCCGCCTCCTAGGTTCAAGCAATTCTCCTGCCTCAGCTTCCCGAGTAGCTGGGATTGCAGGCACATGTCACCACACCCAGCTAATTTTTTTGGAACTTTTAGTAGAGATGGGGTTTCACCTTGTTGATCAGGCTGGTCTCCAACTCCTGATCCCATGATCAGCCTGCCTCAGCCTCCCAAAGTGCTGGGATTATGGGGATCCTTTATTTCTGAGAGAACTAAACCCTTGATGTTCTTAAATGGAAGGACTTGCCATAATTTTCCATTAACTTTGACCACTGGATGTAGCCGCCTGGGGCTGGGGGACACCCAGGAAATCACCTTAGTTCCATTCATGGTCCTCCAGCTCATGTTGCAAATCAGAATTTCTATTTTCCTTTGATAGAGAGAGTCACCAATCCCAGCCTGCTAGCACTATAAGCCTCTCTTTTTATTGGAACATAAGGGGTCCCAAAAACCACAGCCAGCCTTACCTCCCAGTCATAATTGGGCTTCTTCTTGGAAGCATCATATGTTGAGATTCAAATTCTGAGAAGTTACATGAGCATGTCCAAGGTCACCCGATGGTAGCAACTTGAATTCATGTTTATCTGATTCCAAAGTTTGAATATTTGGCTGATTCATCTGCTTCAGTGAGTGCAGATTTTTGTATTCTGTGTAGTTCTTGGTAGAGGACCAGTAGAAGTGGATATTAGTAGAAAAATGCCACCCAAGAAAAGGCAGTGTGGGGTAGTGGAATTAGCCCATGGCTAGAGTCCCAGCTCTGTCCTAACATTTATTCAATGTATTTAACATTATTGAGTAAGCTCTTTCTATGTAGCAGGCACCGTCCTGGGTACTAAAAATAGAGCAGTGCTCATGAGCAAACTCTTGCATTTACCCTCTTAGTCGTCTATCCACTGGCAAGTTATTTCACTTCGAGCCTTGCTCTCCTGACCTATAAGAAGAGGGTATTAATACCTACGAGATGAGAGCAGTCAATTTGTTTTGTCACTAGGAAACTGAAGACATTAATACCAGATCTTGCTGGGGGACTTAAATCAGGCAAATGTAAGTAGATCCATTTATTGCACCAATAGTTATGAAGCATCTACCGTGCGGCAATGGCTGGGCTGAGCTCGGAGAACACGTCGGTGAACAAGCCAAATGTCTCTGCCCTCTTGGATCCGGCACTGAGTAAAGCTGGATATTAAGCAAAAACTCACAACCACGACTAAGGTTTTCAATGGATATGCAGGTAGCCACTGTGACGGCTCTTACTCTTCCTTTGTCCTTGCCCTGCTGGTGCCTGTTTCCTCCTACTTCAAGTCTTCCAGGGTTGGGAGAGCTTACGACGCCTTTCTTGTTTGTCTATGGAGTCCTGAAAAAGAGAGTAATGTTTTGATGCTGAACGGCAGTGGCAGGAAAGAGTTAAAGTAGAAAAGTTCCTCCACAGGGCAGCAACCAGTGAGTCTACTGCCATCTTGGCTGAGTTTTGCTGTGCCTTTGCCATGGCTTTAGGTTTATGGAAAAAAATAATAATAAGCCCTTCAGAGAGGAAGAGAGGAAGTCTGTTTTCCTACAGCTCAGCTGAAAATCTCATCGTTCTGTGGAATTCTTTCCCTCTTGAATGTGTACAGTTTTGGGATGGATTTGGCTCCTCTCTCAGTTTCCTCTGGATGTTTTAATGCAAGGAGGACTTATGGACTCTGAAACCAAACATAAATGGCCAAGTTCTAATTCTGTAGTTCCTTGGTTCTAGCAGTGTGTGCCTAGCAAGGTGCCTGGCATGCAGTAGGTGTCCCACAAACGTTTCCTGGACGAATTGCCGCCTGGGGACTCCAGGCTAGTCATAATGTTCCTGAAGGTCTTTCTTCTCACTCCTCTTGCTCTCAGAAGAAAAAGGTGTCAGGCTGTCTTTCTGCATCAGCAGGTCTGTGAGGGTAGAAATACATCAGGGTTCTTAGATAATTCATGTTTGAGGAGCACCTGTCAGGTATGTCACTGCATTGGCATTTTGCAGGTCAGATCCTTGAGATATTTAAAAAACAAGGAGACAAGCACATCACACCCATTTTCCCCTCCCATAAGAAGAAGTTATGAAATGATTTCTACTTTGACCCCTAATTCATTTCCCTGGGATTCTGCTTATTAGTTGCTGCAAGCCTCATGTGTCTGGCAGAGATGTGTCTGTCTTCTTGTTGGCTAATGGTTTTGTCATTAGTCTGATGAATAGACTTGATCTAACATTCTTCAACTCCAGAGTAGGAGGGGCTCTTCCCCTGACCACCCTGCTGACCCTGTCAGTTCACAACACAGAAACTTTCCAGTTGGGCTTTTGTAAGGAGACAGATTAAACAGGAAAAGTATTTCTTTTTCTCTGGCCAAGTCATTTTGGATTGAGAGAGTGCAAAAGTTGCTTTGTAGTTTGAGAAATGCTCATAAAAGTAAGTTTCTTTTTTGATGCTATGATTAGAATTGCTTTGCTAGAAGTTACATATAACTAGTT
The DNA here is from genome assembly GCA_963574635.1 of Cheracebus regulus. NCBI lineage: Eukaryota > Metazoa > Chordata > Mammalia > Primates > Pitheciidae > Cheracebus > Cheracebus regulus. Next base: position 7,951 of record CAUYQU010076697.1, read on the forward strand.
ACTTACTAGCATATCTTGTATATTGTAATAACTTCAAGCCCATGACAGGCATATTTACGAAATGAATAGTTGTTATGCAAATGGAAAAAGACAAGACCAAAGGGCGACAGACATTCAGTAAATATTTGATGAATAAAGAAATTAACAAATAAAATAAATGAATAAATGAATGAAAGTAGTTTCCAGGATGAAAGAACCATGAAGTGGCTGAGACTGGAATGTGCTAGAGAATTGCAGGGTGTCTTTCAACAGATAATGGTCCCCTTGCTCTTCTTCCCACAATTTGCAGGGGTGGTTTCTCTGCACCTGCCTTTGTCCAAGGTGACTCATTTCTTCCGGCAACAATTGTCTGACCAGATATGGCATCTAGCCCTAGGGGACAAATCAAAAATACTTTCACCCAAGAAGACAAAACTGAAGCTTAGATGAAGATTCTGTGTTGCAGGGACAGTGATATGCTTATGTGGCTACTATAGGAAGCCATCTTTCACTTGCCAATGAGATAAGGAAGAAGATGCCATGAGGGAGAAAAATAAACGAAAGGGAGAAAGAAAGTGATTAAGGAAAGAGAAATGGGCTGCACCTGGTGGCTCATGTCTGTAATCCCAGCACTTTGGGAGGCTGAGGCGGGCTAATCACCTGAGGTCAGGAGTTCAAGACCAGCCTGGTCAACATGGTGAAATCCCATCTCCACTAAAAATACAAAAATTAGCTGGGTCTGGTGGTGCATGCCTGTAGTTTCAGCTACTCAGGAGGCTGAGGCAGGAGAATTGCTTGAACCTGGAAGGCAGAGGTTGCAGTGAGCTGAGATCGCGCCATTGCACTTCAGCCTGGGTGACAAAGCAAGACTGTCTCAGAAAAAAAAAAGGAAAGAAGTGGAGAAATAGAAGTCTCTGGATACCTGCAGTTCTTTTAGTTCTCAGATATAACTTCAAATCTTTATATTTTCTGCAACATTTTCCCTGAAGTTAGCACACATTGATTTATGTCACTACATCCCAAATACTCTTTTTTTTTTTTTTGAGATAGGATCTCACTCTGTCACCCAGGCTGGAGTGCAGTGGCACAGTCTCAGCTCACTGCAACCTTTGCCTTCCAGGTTCAAGTGATTCTCCTGCCTTAGCCTCCCAAGTAGCTGGGTTTACAGGCATGTACCACCACGCCCAGCTCATTTTTGTAGTTTTAGCAGAGATGGGGTTTTACCATGTTGGCCGAGCTGATCTCTAACTCCTGATCTCAAGTGATCTACCCACCTCAGCCTCCCAAAGTGCTGGTATTATAGGCATGAGCCACTGCGCTCGGCCTGCAAACACTCTTAACATGTATGCCCAGAGATGAGACATTGTCGTCTTCATGGTCTTTGTCCACGCCAAGACAAAGACTGGATCCTTCAAGTAGCCTTGCTAATACTTGTATTTCCCTTCCTACTTCTTAAGGTCCTAGGTCGTAATGAGTTTTTTTTTTTCTTTTTAATAATAAGAAAGGAAGAAGGAGAAGGAAACTGAAGTAGAGAGGAGAAAGAAAAAATGAAACACCTTGCCCTCATGTCCGTGAAGTGGCTGATGAGGCGCTGTTATTTGATTTGGTTACCACTCAGGGCTGAGGTTTGTCTTCTTTACTTTTTGCATGGACTTCAGTTGCTTTTTCTTGGCTTCTGGTTGCCCAAGAGGACTGAAGGGTGTCCAGGGCAGGGCTGTGGTGTTTGCATTGGCTGTCAGGGCTGAAGGCATGGCAGAAGGGCCTGACCTCCGCCTCAGTGCAACAGGAGTTTCCTTTCTGGGGTTCCTTGTCTTGGGGATTAGGAAAATCGCAGCCACAGTTGAGCTTCAGTAAAACCCAATTAGAGTCTCCTGGAAGTGTTTGCTTTGTGGGGCTACCACTACAGATCATGGGAAACAAACCCTTCTTCTCTTCTTCCCACTTCCCTTCTCCAGCAAGGGAGGCTGGTGGTTTTGGCTGTCTTGGTGGAAAAACCAGTACTCTTCTGCAAATGGGTTTTCTCACAGCTGTGAATTAGTGTTGGCACAAACACCTCGAGTGGGGATCCCACAAAGGTGCAAGCCTTTGAAAAGACAGGACCTCAAAAATATGTGGTGGACGGGGAGGGTGGGTCAGCTAGATAGCCAAGAAGTGGCCCTAAATGGAAATGCTGACAGAATTGAGCCTTAGGAGGGACAAAGGTGTCCTGGCACCTTTCTCTGTGTCAGACAGGGCACTTCACCCAGTTTGCAAGGTGTTGGCCAAGGCATCTGTGAAACCCAGCAGCCAGACAACTCATGACTGGCTGGGAAAAGCATAACTATTAACAAGAAGAAGAAAGGAACTTGTTTTATGAATATATTTGCAGAGCCCGAAACTGTAGGGAAGGGGAAGTTTAACAGAATGGGACCCTGGTGGAATCTCTCTCATCCACCTAAACACACACCTCTGAGGTTTCTTTTCTCCCCGATGCCCTTTCTCAAGCACCACCTCCACCTTTGCCACCCTGACCCCATTGGCTGGCCTTTACCTCCCCTTGCCCTCACCAATCAGCTGGGCCTGCCTGTCCGAAGGCTAGGGCATGACATATTTGCACCATGCGTAAATACCACTCACCATTAAGAGCTCCCTCTAATGAGAAACAGAGCCACAGAGGGGAAGCTTCAAAGTGGTTAACGGAAGGAAGTGCCTGGAACGAAATCCGACTTGATGTCCCAATTAATACGTCCCCTAATTCTATTTCCTCCCCTTGCGGGCTTGCAGCCGCCTCCCTCTAATTTCTGTGGGAGACAGAGGCTTGGCGGATGGGGAGGAAGAAACCTGGAAATGGGGCGGCTTCACAGATGACTTGATACACAGGCAATGGGCATATTAGGACAAATTAGGGAATTAAGGAGGAGGAAAAAAAAGAGACGACGACAGTCAGAGGAAATGTCATCTCAAGTAATAGTATTAATGGAGACCAGGGCTTTGTTGGAGAGGGTAGCTGGAGAAATTGAGAGCTAAAAACACCAGCCAAGTTGTCTTTTATTTCAGGCTTGGAGAGAGGAGTCATGGCCAGACTCTTTCTTGCTTGCTTGCTTTCTTGCTTTTTTTAATTTTACTTTAGGTGTATACTATATCCAGCATTTCTCCCCATGTGCGATGAGTTCGTGTCCTTTGTAGGGAGTTAAATGAATCTGGAAGCCATCATTCTCTGCCGGACTCTTTCTTCTCTGCTCTAGCATGTTGGGGACAAAAACAGCCATGGGTCTGTTCTGTAGGATTAGAGGCAGGCCTCAATCTCAGCCCAAAGTCTGTTGTATCCAGATGAAGGCCTTATGGAAATAAAATGAAATATGAAGACATCAGTCTGGCAATAGGCAAGTTAGAATAAGTGTTGGGCTCTGGAAGTGTTAAAAGACCTTTGAAATATCTCTTTATAGTCTGGTCAGCCTGTAAGTCCACCATTCAATTGCTCTTTTCCAGATAGGCATTGCCCTCTCTGTATTTTCTCATACAGAGACAGATGCTTGCAGAGGGTAAAACATACCTTCCCTGAGGCAGTGGGATAAAGAGTTTGTCAGGGGCATCAGACACCCCAAAAGAAGTGGTGACCAGAAGAGGCTCATCCACTCTGCTGCGATGATTTGAGTAATCTCTGATTGACTGAGTAATCTCTGATTGATTCCCATCTTCAGTTTCTCTAGTTTCTCTTTTCTATCCCCTGACCATCTTGCACACCCCTGCCTCATGATCTTTCTAAAATATAAAACCCATCTTGTGATTACCCCACTTAAATATCTGGTGGGGCTCCCTAGAGTCTGTGTGGCCAAGTCTGGCCACCGTAGCATGGCATTTAAGGCCTGTCATAAACAACATGGGTTTTCTCTGGAGCCTGGCTATCCTCCACTCTCCTCCTGAGCTTCCACCCAATCCCAGGGTCTCTCCAGCCTGACAAATTCATTCCTTCTCCATAGGCTGGCACATGGCGTCTTCATCCAGCTTTATCTTTCTCCCTCTTCTTTGCCCAGAGTGCTCCCTGTTTCCCCATCAAGTCTAAGTTCAAATGGCTTCTCCTTGCTAAAGCCTTTCCAGGCATCTAAGTCACCTCTCCATGTTCCTGAGGGTCTCCCTTTGAATCTCTGCACCATGCCATATACTACTGCATTGAAACAATTTACTTTTGTATCTGGTTTCCCCAAGAGACCGCATCTTCCAGAAGACACACAGAATACAGAACTAATGGTACCAGTTTCTGTATACCTGCAGCGTTTGACATAACATCAGAGCTCCGTAAGTGGAAAGACAAAGAAAGGAGAGAAGAAACAGAAGAAACAGAGGGACACAGTAAGAGATAGAAGTGAGGAAGTGCAGAAAGAGCTGCATTGTCTGTGGCATAGTTTCATGAGTTTCATGATTTTTTAACCCAGCCACTCAGTTAGATGGAAGATTGGGCTGCGTTTACTTTAACACTCCTTCAGTTTAAGCAAATTGGCCAGGCTATACAATGTAACTAATGGTTAAGAGCCTATGCTTTGGAGACGTGGATTGTGGGAAATTACTTAACCACTGGAGAAGTCACTTCTCTCTGAGCTTCAGCAATCTCATCAGTAAAATGGGAACAAGGTGACCCTGAGGAGCAAACAAAGGGAAATACTTAAAGTGCCTTGCCCAGGCCCTGCTACATAGAAAGCGATCAATAAAATCTAATAGGTGTGAGAGTCTTAGCCTGGGAATTCTGCCATCTTCTCAGGCCATCTGAGGTTCTTTCTCTCTACTTTTACTGGCCTCTGCTGCCCAGGCTCTGCCCTATAATCTGAATTGTTTGCTCTTCCAGCTGCCAGGAGAGACAACTCAGGGAGTAGTCATTGCTTCCATGCCAACAGTTACTGGCATTTTGGGTACTGGGAATGATGTCACTCCTGTGTCTTGGCTCCTCAAAGGATCTGGTGCATGCCACACACATGCAAGTAAAAGAAAGTCTCCTGGTTACATCATCTGCTTGTGAGCAGAAGTGTTGGCAAAAATTTGCAGGTCTGAGACCATATGTCTCTGTCCCTCTGCTGTGGTTTTCCAGACAGTGAAGAACCTGGAGGAACTGCTGAGACCACATGGTGGGGGTGAGAGTGGGGGCTTTTCCATCAATGTAAACCTCTGCACAACTTGAATTCTTTTCCTCATGTCTCTAGGACCTATGTTCTTGTTTGGAGCAGAAATCACCACTCCCTGGCCAGACAATGCCTGTCCATGTAAACATGGATGCAGTGGTCAAAGAAATCCCTCTTGGAATTACCCTCAGGAAATTACTACAGACAAGAGAATGTTCCTAAGGTCCATAGAAGACTGCTTCAAGGTTGGCTAGGGCATCACCCAGGTTCTTCTCCAAGGGGATGAACTGGGTGCTAGTGGTATTGAGAACTTACTTGAGGCCTTTCAATTGGAATAGTCTGTGGATGTGTTTGAGTCCGATACGTTTTACTATTGACCAACTTTGGTCAGGAACCAGAGTCTCCCTCTTCTTGAAAACTCATGATATTTGCAGAGTTCTTCCTGCTTCTAATCCTCTTTTTCCAAATACTTCCAGATCCATGATTTACTGGAGATTCTTCTTTGGAGTTTGAGACTTTTTAAGTCTCCATTTGATTGACTTAAAAAAGATGTCATTGAAGGTTAAGCTCAAGTGTCATAATTGCATGATGTGCTACCCAGATCCATTTCAGCACTAAGGACTTATTCTTCCCAGCTTCTAGGGGTGTTGCCAGCTGAACGCTTTTAGCTCCCACTCCTCTCTAAGTATTGATCTCAGCTGGAAAGATCCCTCTCACTCAATATTACTTCTTCCTCCAAGGACAGCCCACATCCAAAGACTGGTGTGGCAAGAGAATTAAGGCATATCCCCCTGCCACCCCCAACTGAAAGGTCATTCCATTTTCAGAACCCCTGTGGAGTCAGTTGAGGCCTTTGCTGAGACTGCATCACAGATCAACTTCTCCTTCCTTTCACCAAATCCTGATTCTTTTCCTTCCCTTCTAGCTCCAATATATGTCCTGCACATTAATCTTCACTTCAAAATGCTTCCTAGAGAATCTGCAACCTCAAGGTCAGACAAGGTAAAAGGGGCCACTGTGAGTCTGAACTACAAGTCTCAAGACTTCTGCTCAAGACATCCATGGGCAGTTCCTGAGTGTTTACTAGGTACCAGGAACTGAACCAGGAGCTATAGATGAGGTGATGAACAAAGCTCATGGGACCTGCTCTCATGGGACCATGTTTAGAAGGTAACAGACACTGAATTTGTAATAATTTACAGGGGTTATGAGTATTAAGAAGAAAAGATACAGGAGGCTGGAGGAGTAAATACCGAGTGTCACACCAATCTGGGGGATAATATAAGGTTTCCTGAAGGCTGTGATGGTTGGATTAGGACCAAAGGATGATGAGGACAAGTTAGCCAGGCAAAGATAAGGGAGGGAAAGACAGTAGCTAAGAACAAGTAGAGGTTGGAGGATGTATGGCATGGCAATCGAATTCACAGGACTCTGGTAGACGTGAGGAGCATGGTGTAAAAGGAGTCTGGGTGCATGAGACAGTGTCTTGGACTACCTGGATAAACAGGAAAGCTCTGGATTACACTTACTGTGTCACCCAAAACTAGGTAGAATCTATTCTCACTCTGAATCTAGCTGAGCTTGTGACTTTCTTGACCAAGAGACTACAGCAGAAGTGATGCTATGCCAGCTCTTGGCCTAGGCTTTAACAGGCCTGGTGATTTCAATCTTCACTCTGGAAGCCTGCCATCAGGTTGTAAAGAAGCTCATGCTACTGCCGAATAATGAAACATCCACGGAGGACAAAAGACCACATGGAAAAACACTGAGGTGCCCTGCATCTGAGGAGACCTATGTGGACTTTCCAGCTCAGCCTGGCAAATAGCTAAATGCAGTAAGTGAACCCAAACAATGCCATTTGGGACGAAAGAACCACCCAGCTGTTCCCAACCTGGATTCGTGACCTACAGGATTGTGAAAAATGATAAATCATTTTTGTTTTGAACCTTGAAGTTTTGAGTTAGTTTGTTACACAGCAATAGCTAACTGAAACATTCTCCCTTAGGAAAAGAAAATCACTTATCATCTATCTTTAACAACTCACATTTACTGAGTGCTAACAATGTGCCAGACTTTGTGCTTTGGGATTTTCATATTTTATTTCATTTAAATCTCACCAAAAACTTGAGGAAGTAGGCATTTATGTCCATTTTTGCAGGCAAAAATCTGATAAAGTAGGTGTTTATGTCCATTTTAGATGTGAAAAAAAGAGGTTCAGAGTAAATGCGACTTGTCCCAAATCACTCAACTAATGAAGTGGTGAAATACCGATTTGAACACAGAACCCAGGCAGTGTTTGCTTTTATTGTTGTTCTTGTTGTTTTGAGACAGGGTCTCTCTCTGTCACCCAGGCTACAGTGCACTGGGTGCATGGGACCATGTTTAGAAGGTAACAGACACCGAATTTGTAATAATTCACAGGGGTTATGAGTATTAAGAAGAAAAGATACAGGAGGTTGGAGGAGTAAATACCGAGTGTCACACCAATCTGGGGAATAATATAAGGCTTCCTGGAGGCTGTGGCACAATCTCAGCTCACTGCAACCGTCAAACAATTCTCCTGCCTCAGCCTCTTGAATAGCTGGGACTACAGATGAGCACCACCACACCCAGCTAATTTTGGTATTTTTAGTAGAGATGGGGTTTCACCATGTTGGCCAGGCTAGCCGTGAACTCCTGACCTCAGGTGATCTGTTCGCCTCGGCCTCCCAAACTGCTGGGATTACAGGTGTGAACCTATTGATTTTTCCTGCATGGGCTTGAGGAGGGAAGTCATTGAGACTTGGCCAAATGTTGGATCTGTGGGAAGGTTAGTCCGTAGATGGTAGATACCTCTGAGCTAAGGCTTGTACATTTCGGACAGTAATTCCTGCATCTCAGGTATCTCTGTGGCTGTCCAATGCCTCCTAGGATGCCTGGTTCCTCAGTCAGCAAGACTTGTCACTCAGAGGTCAGGGGAGACCGATCCCAAACCACAGTTAGTAGAGCTGGTTTTAGCCCCAGTTTTGCCTCTAACTTGCCAGATGACCTTGGGTTATGACTTCCCTACCCTATGTTCCTATTTCTCCATCTGCAAAATGAGAGCAGAGTTTTCCTGGCATTTCCAGATTCTTCCTATCAGCAAACCACCAAATCTATTATACACTCAGTTTGTACATTGTCTCACATTTGTAGACTTGTCCAAACCTATAAAATCTGTTACTCTGGGGATTTAAACATTCTAGTTGTAAATGTTTCTGGATGTACCTGAAAACAAATTTTAAAAATGCCTGTCTGTTGCCACCTGCAATCACCCGACATGCTGCTGTGATGTGGATACTACTTTGGTAGACTTGGACCCAGGTGGTCTAGGTGGGCCTGTTGTTTTAGTAGAAGGGCTAAGTTCTGAGCAGGAAAATGGGTTTCAGGCCTGGGTCCCCACTAACCTGGCCAACTGACACTTCTTAAACCAGACTTTGAGGAAATGAAACACAGACCACCCAGTAGCCTCGTTCTTCAACTACAGTTACCCCATTAACAGTAGAACCATCTCTTTCTGAATTTTCTCTATCTCTGAACAGCCAACCTTCAGACAAGGGGCTCACACTGGCCCCTTTCACTTTGTCTGACTTGGCGGTTGCAGACTCTCTCAGAAACAGGTTCTCAGGTGAAGATTAATGTGCAGGGCATATATTGGAGCTAGAAGGGAAGGAAAAGAATCAGGATTGGGTGGAAAGAGAAGCTCAGCTCTAATGCAGTCTCAGCAAAGATTCAATTGACCACATGGAGGTTCTGAACATGGGATGACCCTTTAGTTGGGGATGGCGGGGGATATGCTCCTTAATTCTCTTGCCACACCAATCTTTGGATGTGAGCTGTTCTTGGGGGAAGATGTAATATTGAGTGAGGGGGATCTTTCCAGCTGAGGTCAATACCTAGAGAGGGCTGGGAGCTAAAGGCATTCAGCTGGCAACACCCCTAGAAGCTGGAGAAAATAAGTCCTTGAACCAAGGCACTCTTCAGGCTCTTTACAACGAACCCAGTCTCACCTTTTTCTGCAGGTGGGCAGGGGAAACTGGAGGCTTCTCATCCCACTGTGGCCCCTCATTACAGAATGAGAGCTTCCACAACTGAAAGTCAGACTTGGCGGAAAGACACTAGGCAGGGAGGGAAAACCAAGCTGAGGAAAGGGAGCTTTTTGGCATAGGAAGGGTTTCCTCAATACTGGGTGGTGAGAACTTCCTCCTAACCTTTCCTTCTAGAGAAATTTGGTATTTTAAGAGCCCCTCATCTGAGGATTTGCTGCCAGGAGGTGGAGAAGATCCAGAATGAGACTGTTCTGCTATTAATGGGGTAACTGGAGCTGAAGAATGAAGCTGATGGGTGGTTTGTGTTTCATTTCCTCAAACTCTGGCCAGGGCACAGGCATGTTACATTATGCTTCAGAGTTAGCTGTGTAGAGTAGAAAGAGTACTAGATGGAGAGAGAATAATCATGCATAACAACACCCATCACCATCATTATCATCATCATCATCAGTAACATTCATTGAATGTCTATACTCTTGACATGGCTTAACTTACCCAATTAAAACTCACGACAACCCCCTATGAGATAGATCCACTCTTCCCCCATTTTACAGGTAAAGAAAGGGGTTAAGTCACCTGCTCAAGATTTTACATCTGGTAAATGCAGGGATGAGAAATAGCTGCAAGATGTGACACTGAATCTGTTCTTTCCTTCTCTCTGGGCCTCGAGGGTCCAGTCTATAAAATGAGGGTTTGATCGGATTGATGGCGGCCTAAAAATTTTATTTGTTAAAAAATCATGGGCCATTTCTTCCAATGAAGCTGGTCAGAAAGTATAAGATATAAATAAGAACCAAGTGGTATTGCCCTGTTGATATAAAACAGAGATATTTAGAATTCATTTACAAACCAGAGGGAAAAGAGCTTCTCTCAGCGTGCCTTCTAGCTTTGTTGTTTCATGTTTCTGAAAGTCAAATCCTTGGAAACCTCAGAGTCTCTGGGGATGGGTTAAGGTGTAGTTCGTGATTCTGCAGTCCGAGATAGTAAAGTTTCTCGATTGCAGGCTTTCCACCATTCATCCCCTCCACAGGTCAGGCCCTCGTCGAACCATGTACCTAGCCTGATGCAGAGGAGAGGAACAAAAGGAAAAAGGTGTCCTTTTTTCCTTTGTGGATTTTTGTATCTTTTGGGAAAAACGGAGTGGAGAGGGAGAGGCAAGTCCACGGGTCATTACAATGTTGAGTGATAAGTATTTTAACATAAATAAGGACAGAGCACTGAGAGAACACCTTTTAATTTATACTCAGAGGATAGGAAGGCTTTCTGGCATAAAAAAAATGGGTAATAGAAGGAGCTAATGGGAGTGGGGGACACGGGGTGAGGAAAACATTTCAGGTAGAGGAGACCTGTGTGTCACGCCACAGAAGAGCGAGCCTTTGAGGAACCGTAAGCTGTTTAGGGTTCCTGGGATGCAGCCATGAAGGAAGGCATTAGCAATTGACACCTATCTCTTTTATGACCATCCCCCTCCACTCCCACCATCCTATTCTCCTCCCAATGCTCTATTCTGCCTCAGCACAATGAGGAGTACAAGGTGCAAAAAGTTGATGTTTGGTCCTCAGCCTCCTGAATAGCTGGGACTACAGATGAGCACTACCATCATTAAATACATCATACGAATCCACATAGAACCCACATATACTTAGGTTTTCTGAGAAACTCAGCTCTTGCCTTCTAAATGCAAACAAGAAACTGCTACCCATATTCGATGGCGACCTGGACATTCCCAGACTGAGGTAATAAGGTGAGGCAGTGGGAGGAGAAGACATGTGTAAGTGTGGTATGTTTTATTGCAATGAAACGTAGCCTGCTGGGGGAAGCTGGTCTGCAACCCTCAAACCCGTTCTCCCCCATTTCTCTCCCAAATGTCTGATGCATTCTGTTGCCTCTGTGACTCACCATTTCACGAGGTGGTTTACTTGCATTCCCTCTCCAGTGTTGCATCATCACCAGAAAATAGGTCTCATAGTGCAGGGTGGGAAACTAAAAGACAAGGGGTAAGAGAGAGTGGTTGCCTAATGTGTGCCTCATGAAAAACTAGTTGTGAAATCTGAGTTCACAGCCCCACCTGCAATGCCCTGGACGTCTGATCACAGAGGTCTGGCCCAGGATGCCAAGAGTGAGAGCCTGTACTTGGGTGTCAGAGAGGGCTGGGTTACCACAAACTTTATTTTGCCTGATATTCATATTACAAACCCAGCTTCCTTGTGATTTGTATTTATTTAGAATCTTTTTAAAATCTTTAATTTTCAACTTTCTATTAATTTATGTATGTGTCAGTAAAAGCATATCATTGATTTAAAAAAAAATTCATTCCCCAAATCTCTGTCTTTTAGCTGAAGACTTTAATCCCATTATGATTAATGTGATTCTAGACTAGCGTGAATTTATTTCTATCTTCTGATTATGAGATTTTGATTTAAATTTATTTATTAAGACTCATTTATTTTTTAAAACAGTTTTAGGTTCCCAGGAAAACTGGGGAAAAGGCATAGAAATATCCCATATACCCCCTGCCCACACATGCACAGTCTTCTCCATCATCAACATCCCCTCCCATCGCCAGAGTGCTACCTTTGCCACCATTGGTGAATGCACATTGATACCTCATTCTCTTCCAATTCCAAAATGTACAGAATAACAACACCAAGAATGAATATTAGAGTTCACTGTAGGTTTCAACAAATATATAATGACATGTACCCACCATTATAGTATCACACAGAACAATTTCATTGCCCTAAAAACCCTCTGTACAACCACTGATCTTTTTACTGTCGCCATAGTTTTGCCTTTTCCAAAATTTGATGTCGTTGGAAGCATACAGTGTGAGCCTTTTCAATTGACTTCTTTCACTTAATATTATGCATTTAAGTTTCTCCCATGTCTTAAGTTTTCCTCCATAGCTTGATAGCTCATTTCCTTGTAGTACTGAGTAACACTGTATTCCATTGTCTGGATGTACGATGATTTATTCACCTACTGAGGAACATCTTGGTTGCTGTCAACTTTTGGCAATTATGAATAAAGTTGCTGTAAACATCTGTGTGCAGGTTTTTGTGTGAACATAAGATTTCAACTTCTTTAGGTAAATGCCAAGGAATGTGTTCGCTGAATCATATGGTAAGGGTACGCTTAGCTTTGTAATAAACTGCCAAACTGTCTTCCAAAATGGCTGTACCATTTTGCATTTTCATGAGCAATTTCTACTTAATCACATTTTCATCTTTTTTTTTCTTTTTGTCTTTGCTTCTATCTTCCTCCTTTTCTCTTTTGTATTAGGTGGATAGAATTTTCTTTACCTCCTCCTCCTCACCCACCTTTTCTCCTCTTCTTTTTCAGAAGTTATTTGTTCTATTTCTATTTTCTAAATAGGCACATTGGATTCTTACCATGCTTATGATTAATCACTATAATCAGTGTAATAATTCATATAGCCCTTTCTGAGCAAAATGAGGTCCTCAGAACACTTAACCTCCAACCTTTTTCCCTTTCCAGCATTTATATTATTTTTGCCCACCCACACTACAGCCCCAACTCTAGCCCCTTTCTCTCCGTATTACCTTGTAAGTAACATCACCTCCCTGATTCTCGGATGCTTCAACTAAAAAAAGTAGAAGTCATAACATCTTCCTGGGAGGCTCCTTGGATAGCCAGAAACAATGTCATGAGGTGAAAATGTTCCAAGCCATCCATGCATTTACTCTAAAATCTGCTAAAAGTTGAAGAGGAAAATAGAAGTTTTATTCTCCTTTCCTGTCCCTTCTTTATTTTGTCCTATTTGAATATGCTCTTTATTTTATAATCGGTGGCTATTAGGCCCTCACTTCCTGTGCAGGCAATGAAGTCTTACAGAGATCTGTTTGCACTGAACTCCCCACATGCAGGAAGGTACTGCCTTGCACTCTGGGCCTCCTCTCTCTTTTCTCTGAATCTTTATCCCCTCCTGTTCCTCTGTTTCTGACCCTGTCTCCCTGTCTGTCTGTCCCACTGCCAGGCTCCTTCGTCTCCTTCACTTCCTTCTGACAGTCAGCGTTTCTGCCTTGCTCCATCTTTCTGTCTCTCCACGTCTTTGTTTTTCTCATCTCCGCTTCTCTCCTTTCTCTCTGTTTCTCTCTCTCCCTCCGTGTCCAGGTCTCTTCCCATCCATTCATCTCTCAGCCTCAGCCCAGCTCGGTCCTCCACTCTGATTCTCTCCATCCATCTCCCTGGACCTGACAGAGGCTCTTTGTCCTGTCTCTTCCTCCGTCTGCCCCATCCGTTTCTTTTTCTCTGTTTCTCTCTGGATGCGCATCTGCCACCGTTTCTATCATTTTCTCTCCATCTAGTCGTTGATCTCTGATTCCCCAGCTCCACTTCTCTGTCTCTCATCCCTGTCACCACCTCCCTCTCTGTCACTTTCTTACTCTCTCCCTGTCTCATTGCACTCTCTTTTCACATCAGGCCCGGCCCCAGCCCAGGGTCTCTGGGCTCCAGGAAGCCAGCCAGGGGCTGTGCAGGCTGCGCTGTAACTCAGGAACTCCGCCAGCAATCATTTCATTAGGCAGGAATGGCGTTCCCATTACCAGATAGCAGGCCTGCTTCTTCCCCAGCACGGCCCCCTCCCCGCTGCAAAGCCCCCTTGCAACTTCCTGCTCGCAGCAGCCACACAAGGCCTCATTCTAATCCTCCAACTTGTCTGTTTAGTGTCTTTGGAGAGGGGAAAGGAGCAGAAAAGTAGCTTGTCTTTTATTTTTATTTGCTTTCTTTTTTTTTTTTTCCTTCCTCCAGATATCCCCCTGGGGCACCGGCCTAGAACAGAGCAACAAATATTTACTAATTCCATTAACAGAAGAGAGTTGGAATTTTTTTTTTTCCCAAGCGAATATCTGAGGCCCCAAGTTCATGGTGAGCCCTCTCCCCCACATGCCCTCCCTCCCCCTCCTCCCTACACGCCCAGGACTTATATATAGTTCACCGAGTGCCATTTCCCCAATTTTTTCTGAAGTTCAAGACAAGTTGAAGGGTCAAAAAGGCAAAGGGTGTTTTAGAAGTTTAGCAGACAGCTTTTGGTACAAGGAAAAGAGAGGGAGAGCTGGAGAGAGGGAAAGAGGGTGAGGAGGCAGGAATCTGGCTCACATTAAGCTGGGAAGTTCCAACCATTGATTCACTCTGGAATTACAGCTTTAAAAAAATTGCAAAACATGGTTTATTCGTGAGGGTTCTTTTTTTTCTTAAATAGCAGCCCAAAATTACACTTTGGTTCACCAAGATGAAGACTCATCCTTTCTCTGTCTTTGGATCTTTCAGGTAGGACTGTGAGTAAGGGTAGGGAGGATGGGAGATGATAGATTTCCAAGACAGTGAGTTCTAAGAACACAGAAGTGTCTTCTGGCCAGGCCTATTTAATGTCTTTACCTTCCCTTCTTATTAGGTAAAAATCAATGACACTTGTTTGCAAGGGGAAGGGAGATCTCTTACGGGAAGAGGAAACCTCTTCTGAAATGGCAACTCCTGATCCCTGGTAAAGGAAGACATAGAGAGGAAGAAATACTCATGGGATTAGGCTGATGATTGCTACATTGGGAACAGGTTTAGTGATTGCATTCATCTTCCAGAGCTGTCCCCAGCAAATGTCCACAAACAGGTGGCTTCAAACAAGAGAATTGTATTCTTCCATAAAGTCCTAGAGGCCAGGCGTCTAAAATCAAGGTGTCATCAAAGCCACGCTCCCTCTGAAGGTTCCAGGGAGGAATCCTTCCTTGCTTCTTCCAACTTCTCATGGCCGCAGGCATTCTTGGCTTGTGCCTGCGTGACTCCAATCTCTGCTCCCATGTTTACATGGCTTTCTCTATGTGTATCAACTCTCCCTCTCCTTCCTCTGACAGGGACACTTGTCCTTGGGCTTAGGGTCCACCCTAAATCAAGGATGACCTCATCCTAAGATTCTTACAGCTGCAAAGACCCTATTGCAAAGAAAGTCACATTCATATTTATGTAGCAGGGAATGTTAGGACTTGGGCTTAGTATTTGGAGACACCATTAAACCTACAACAGTGATCACAGAGTGCTTCTCAACAATGTCACATGTGGAAGCGAATTAAAAAAAATACTGGAGCAATGCAGCTGGAGGAACTGAGTTGGTGCTGAGTTCTTTCTCTTCTCTTTCCATCCTGCTTATTACAAGGAAAAAGCCTTGGTTGGCTGTTAGATCCTTGGAAAATTTCTTACCTCCCTATGAATTCTCTCTTTTTAAGAAAGAGAGATGACACCCCTCAGGGTCAACCTTTAGCAGGTTAAATAAATCCAGTATTTATTGTACGCTTGACTCAAATGACCTTCTATTTATGAAA
Organism: Cheracebus regulus; assembly: GCA_963574635.1. Lineage (NCBI taxonomy): Eukaryota > Metazoa > Chordata > Mammalia > Primates > Pitheciidae > Cheracebus > Cheracebus regulus. The sequence continues at coordinate 23,419 of CAUYQU010076697.1, forward strand.
ATAGATACTGATCTTACCCTGATGTCGTGACACATAACTTCCTTTTGGATTAAATTAAATATGAACAGTTGATAAGCAATTGAGTTGAGAAAAATATTAAGTAGATAAATAATGGAAGTAGTACATAACCATGGCAAGTGTGGGTTTATGCGTAGATGGAGGAAACTTGGGAAATACTGAAATGGTGTGCTGTTTTCCACAGCAGCCCAACACCCATGAGGTTCACCAGCAAGAGAGTGGTTAAGACAGGTTCAGTCGTCTGCTATTTCTCCTTGAACCTGAGCCACTGTTTCTAATGGTTATATGCATTGGGTTTCCTCCATGAGATTTTATTTGAGGGTGGAGAAAAAAAAACCCAAAGCTCCATAACTAAAAGAAAGCTTAAAAAAAAATCAGCCTTCTCTGTCACTTCACTTCTGTTTTACAGATGAAGAAATTCAGGCTCAGGAGGGAGGAGAAAAAAATAAAAGAAAGAAGAATTGTCCAAGGTCACCCAGGGATCTGGACTCCCATATGTTGAGCTACTTCTGCTTGTGGGGCAGCTGCAGTGCATGAATTCTTCACAACATGAGTTATGGTATTAAGTCCTCAAAGCAGCACTGTGAAATTGCTGGAATTTTACCGGGGAGGAAACTGAGGCTCAGAGAGGTTAGGAGCTCATCTGAAATCACTGAGTTGATAGGGAGAGGAGCTGGGATTCCCATCCATATCTGACTATCTTCCATCTGGTGTATTTACTACAGCAGGCTATTGCCTTCTCTCACTGCATAGAGACACACACACAGAGAGAAGGTTTTTACACCAAAGCATTTGGCCGAGGACATTATAAGTCTTGGTCATTTTTGCAGGCTCTATATTCACCCGCCTTGTCCATATGACACTTCTCCATTGGGTCTACTTGGAAATTCCTGCAGGTGACAGCATATTTCTGGCTTATTTTGAAGGGTGTAAGTGCAAGAGGGCTTTCTCTTTTGGAAAAAGAAGAGAAGCTCTGTGTAGAGAGAGAGATTTTGAGCTTGAGAGTGCCAAGTTACTGCTTTCTGCTCTGGAAATTTCTAGACGTTGGAAGATAATGAAATGAAGCCAATTACTTGGCTTTTTGTTTTTGAACAAGCAGATGTTGAGCTCTGACACCATGATCACAGGAGTGACCCGTCTCTGATGTGTTAGCTGCTGAGTCTACACTGATGATGCTGTTGCATTGTAGAGATCCCTGGAGAGTGAGCTTCAAGAAACTAATGTGAGCCATGAACCTCCTATCCCCATAGCTAAATGCCCACACACAACATTTTTCATACAGTTCCTTGGATTTTATGTACTTTTGGAAGTTTTCTCTGAGTTCTGGTGTAAGATTCTCTTATTTACTAATCAGCCTGGGGACATCCCTGGATATTCCCATGAGTGACTACCTCAACTCACAGATGGAGAAACTGAGAACTGAAGGTAGAAGAACTCCCCCAAGTCCCAGGGAGAGTTAGGGCTGGAGCCAGGGTTTGGATGCTATGCCTTTTCAGACCTGGCTCACTGTCTCTTCTCACTGCCTTCCTCTCTCTCTGAAAGCTTAGGGCAGTTCTGAGTAGACACAGGCAGTCTGGGAGAACAGGCCCCTGGGAATCCAAAGGGTAGAGAATAAAGGATCCTGCACCAATATCCTAGGTTTGAATCCAAGCTCCACCACCTACAGACCATAAAGCCCTGGGTGAGACATTTAACCTTTCTGTGCCTCAATTTTTTCATCAGTAAAATGGAGATTATATTAGCATCAACCTCACAGAGTCATAGTGAGGATTAAAATAGGATCCACATGAAGTTTTGAAACAGTGCCTAGCACACAGTACTAGGCTTTCAATGAATAGCTTTTACTGTTCTCATAATTATTAGGATTATTATTAGATGGAAATAATCTAAGAGGGAAAACTCCTCTTGTGATGTGGCGCCAACTCCATAGACAGGCGTATATGTGCCCTTTCCCACTCCCACTTGGCCAAGAAACATTCTACTCCAGGTATAAACTGATTTTGGTGTTGGGGTGGTAAAAATGAGAGGTGCTTGGAGACTAAGTGGCTTAATCTCATAATTTTTAGGCAGATAAACAAGCATATAGAGAAATCAAGGGATTTTTCTGAAGATCCCAGAGCTATTTAGAAGCACAACAGGTTTCCAGAACTTTCAGCCTGGAACTGGGATTCCATTCAATAGAGCACCCTCTCCTCCCACTACTTCAGGCTCATCTTCCTCAAAACGTAGTTCTGAAAAGCAGCCACTGGCTCTATGACACTGAAGGGGTTAACTCAGAACCCTGCAGCTGGCTGCAGTGAGCTTCCTCAGCTCTGATTTTCATTTGCAAAACAAACAAACAAGGGGCTCTCTAATAACTCCCAGGCCCCCTTCTTTGTGGCTGAGATGTGGCTTTTGTAAGAAGCAAGGCTTCCAAAGATCCCTAATTGCTATGCTGTTGTTGACAAAGGACTAAAGGCTGTTTCATTGCTGGCAAAAGCCTCACATGCTCATTCATTCATTCATTCATTCATTCACCAAATGATTCCTGAAGGCCTATCTCATACCTTCAGACATGGATACAGCCACCCTCCGAGCCCTCATAGAATGGATGATATTCTTACAATGTTCTCAGAGCTGCACCAATGGAGAGGTTAGCATGAGACAGGAACATGGAAGTATTCAGCAAATAAATGCCAGTTCGAGAGGAACATAGGGATTATTTGATTCAATGGAAGTCTAATTCTCCACGTTGAATTTCTAGTTTGTTGCCTAGTTCAAAATCACATTGGCACCCCAGATTAGCCATTCTTCTCATCTCCCCTTCTTTTCCTTTTTTCCTTCTTCCACTTCTTCATGTTGTCTAACATGAGCTGAAAAACAAATCAGTATGATACATTGTGCACCGCCTTTTTCTAGCTGGGCAGAGGAAGACAGAAAAAAGTCTATGCAGCCAAATCTTCACAGGTAGTAAGTGGGGAAATAGGGTTTGAACCCAGGTCTACCGGCCTCCAGATCCTAGGCTCTTCTCTTCTAGTTTATTTGTCTCATTTCATTTGTTGCATCAAAGACAGAATAAGGGAGGTTTAAGGCCCACCATGAGTTTCCATAACAGCTAATATTTGAAGGAATTGCAAATTCTGGAAGGACGGTCACTTTAAGCTGCAATGTCAATGTTTTTCTTTAGAAACATACCTGGGGGGCTGGGAAAAGCAGGTGGGAGAAATGCTACCTATGTTCTTCCATGGTAGAAGGGGTGAGTCAGGTCTCTGGAGCGCTACTGAGAGGGGCACTAATCTCATTCATAAGGGCTCCACCCTCATAATCTAATCACTTCCCAAGGCCCTCTTTTCAAATAGCATCACACTGGGGGGATTAAGTTTCAACATAGCAATTTGGGGGTGAGGGACACAGCATTCAGTCTATAGCATCAACCAAAGCTTTATCTTCTCAAATAGGTATTTTCTTATGTAATCAGGTGGAATTTTATGAGCACTTCCCTGTGTCCATCGAGTCCTATGAAAAGCAGATGCTAAAATGGAATGAGAAATGCAAGACATGTCTTGGGGGGTAATGCTTGTGAAAGCTAAAGGCAGAAGAAGCAGGAGTAGGTAAAAGAACCTTGGATCACAATGAAGAACCAACAGTCTCAGGCAACTCAATGGGGGAGCTCCTCTAGAGCTGAGATTTCCCATGAGAGGAGTCCTGCATGGAGCAGAGCCAGCCAGGCTCTGGTACTTCTCAATGCTCAGTGTTTGGCTGGGGGCCGCCGAGGAAAGATGTGGCTTTGATTTAAAAGCTGAAGCAGATCTTGAAGATTCTGCAACAGGGCTGTTCACTAACTGCACTCCTTGTAGCTGAATGGCAAGTTATTTCTGGAAAGGAGACCTGAGTGTCACATCTTCAAGGCTACCATACCCTTTTATACCTACTATACATGAAACATTGTATTAGGTCCTGGAACAGGGGAAGGAAGGTAGTGCTCAATTCCTGCCTTAAGAGAGCTTATGTATAGTAGTGAAGATAGTCTTCCACGTGCCTCAATAGCCTCACTCCTGGATAACAAACAAAATCAAGTCTAAAATATTATTTTGCAGATAAAATGCCCTAGAAGTAGCCATTAATTCTCATTGCAATGAATGTAAAATACACAGCATTTTTGTTGTTGTCATTGTTAATAGAGAAGTAAAGTCAGGCAATAAGCTGCTGACATATAATATAGATCATAATTATATGCCACAGATACCTGTAAAATCTGTTATTATACTAATAAATTACAAAAATTCCTGCAAGAATGTGTTGGCAGCTGCAATGCCAATGCTTACCAGCTCATTGATTGTTTGCAGGCTCTGCAATCATAGGAATATTGGTTTTAAAAACACACTTGATATTTATCAGAGAATGCTTATTTTCAGATTTGACACTGCATTGCAGTGTATATACTTTACTTAAGAATTTATCAAATAAAGGTGTCTACCAAATGGTACCTTGAATAAAAATCCATGATGATAATGATGAAGATTGATATTCCAGTTATCTAATGTTGCTCAATAAATCAGTCCAAGCTTAGTGTCCTAAAACAACAACTATTTAATTATGTTCATGGGTGCTGTGGATCAGGATTATGTATTAGGACAGCAGGATTGTTTTGATTCTGCTCTGTGATGAGCAGGTTTTGTCTGGGAAGACTCTTAAAGGCTGGGGGCTAGAAACATCTGGAGGTTCCTTCACTCATATGACTGATGACTGAGCTTAGCTCAGCTGTTGGATCAGAGAGCTTACATAGGACTCCTCATTGTGGCTTGGGCTTCCCCACAGCATGGTGGCCTCAAAGTAACCATACTCTCTCCAGGGTTCAGTGCCCCAGTGTTGTAGCAAGCAAGGTAAAAGCTGCATGGCCTTTTATGAAGTAGCCATGGAAGTCAGACAGCATCACTTCCACCATCTCTTTTGGTGAAAGAAGTCACAAACTCACCCAGAGTTGATTGGGGAGGACACAGACCCCATCTCTTCATAGGAGGAGGGTCAAAAAAATGTGTGGCTATTTTAAAGATCTGCCACAGTTGTTGTTGATAGTTATCTCCAGCTATGTGTCAAGCCTGATGCTAAGCTATCATGCATTTATTCTTTACAATATCATAAGGAATTATCTACTGCAATCTTCATTTTATAGAGAGCTCAGGTGACTTTCCCAAAGTCACACAGCTACAAAAAGGCATATGCAAGATGAGTTTCCAAATCTGTCAGGTTCTTTAACGCTTCACACTACTCTCAGTTTCATGCCTGGATGTCACCTCACCCTGACTCCTATTCCTGGTCTGGGGCTGGCATAGGAGGAGCAGGTAATTGGGAGAAAAAAATAAGAAATGAATTCAAGGCATTTCCTGGCTCATGAAAATAATTTAAAATAATTTTATGGCTGTTTTTAGTCATATGCAAACTCTTTAGTTGAAAATACTACAGCAAAGTGGCCAGTGACAATGTTCCATTCATAATGATCCATTGCCTCCTGCATTGTAGACACTAAACTATGCTACCTCGTCTTTCATGCCCAGCTCTAGATGAGTGATAGTGCCTTGAAGGGGCATTAGATGCTCTTCCTAAGGGGCTGGCAGGAAAGAAAATGAGGTTCAGACCCCAGTCTGCTCTCTGTTGTGCCTGCATAGAGTTGGCTATGTGTGTCAGAATACCCTGGGACTCACTGTGACAGACAGAGTTTGGAAAACACCTAAGCTTTGGTGGGAATGGGTCCCATGCAGGGAAGATGAGAATGTCACAGAGAAAGAAACCATTGCCCTGGTTTGATAGGTGGTCTGTGTCAGCCAAGGAGTTAGAAGGGACAGATCTGGGAGACAGAAGTGACTCAATCAATCCCTCCAACCCCTACCCCTATCCTGATGCCCACCCAGGCTGCACCCAGATTAACATGGACATGTAAAGTGTGTCACCATGCATTTGTGCCACACTTCTGGAGTTTGAAGTGACTTTAGACAGCACAGTTTTCCCTTTCCCCTTTCCTTCCCAGAAGGCTGTTTTGATCAGGAAACTTGCAGCTGTTTTTCAAAGTCATCTTTGGAATTTTTAATTTTACTTTATTTTTAGCAAGCCTACATGCCCCTTGTTTTTCATCCAGGATGTTCTGGACTACCACATAGGTACACGGCATTTGTTTGCAGAGATATGGAGAGGTTTAGAGAAGTTAGCACACCTCATTGAGCCAAAGGGCAAGGATTTGATGCCATGAACCTGGGAGCCCCAAGGTCATGACATCTCCTGAGATCCCAGCTGGGACTTCTCCTTCCCAACCACACTCTTGCATCCTTTGGGTCCTCCTGTGATGAACCCGGTACACAGTAGGGGACCTGTTAATATTAAAAGAATTGCTCTTGGCATTCCACCACTTTCAAATTGCAGAGAGCCTGTCTGCTTCCCATGTATTTTTGCTTTCCACCTTGGTCTATGTTGTCCACCTGGCCTCAAATTCTCTCCTCATTCTCTGACTGACCTCAATTCTTCCCATCCCTCTAGATACTTCTAATTCACTTGGGGCTTCTTTTCCTGGAGAAGCCTTCCCTATAGCCAGTCTCCCAAGCCTGGGTGAAAAGCCCCGCCCTCTTGACCCTCTGTTCACTCACCTGGCAGCATACTGCAACACACTCACGTTCAGGAGGGTTAAATTTCACAAGCTATGCTTCAAATGTACTCTGGAGAATTTAAGAAACAGAACAGAGCTATCTTCATTTTCTATATGTAATGTTGCTCTGGAGTGTCCATTTCCATTAATGGCATAAAAAATTAAATTTGCCAATTAGAGGTAATTATCCCTTTAATAAATATTCAGCCAATTCAAACTCTTGGTAAGGGCTGTGTCTCCTTTTTCAAGGTGTCTCTGCTGTCCGCTTCATCTCCTGGGAGGCTTCTGGGTGTGGAATAGGATGACTCTCCTCTGAGTCGTCACTGTGCTCTGCCATGGGAGGCTGGTTTTGTCTACCTGCTAGGTGCCATGCTGCCATGCCATCTTTGGCCCCTGATGTTGGCCAAAGATGGAAGTTCTTCCACATTGTAATCCCAGAAGACTTTGTGTTTCTGGACTCTTAACACCTCCCACTGGGATGCACAGGAACTTAGACGCTACCACAAACCCTGGGGAACTGAAGACTCCCTCTCAAGCCATGCTCCTAGGTACCTCTCAGCAATGTACAGCCTCCATCCCAGTGAAATGGGGCCACCACTGAGATATAGTTAGATTTCCTAAACCTATACAGATGATTCTACCTCCAGTGATTCTTGTTATGGGGTGCAGAGTGCTGCTGGGGGTTGACCAGAGACCCTTCCTTCCCTGACTGCCCAGCTCTGAATGTACTTTCTTCTTTTCTTCTCTGCCTAAGAGTAACTCCCCTTATATCATACCTTATTTTGCTGTTACTCTATGAGCTCTTTGTTCTAGGTGGAAGCCACCTTTCCATTCTCTTTAGAAATTCCTCTGTGGCTTTGACTTAATGGCAAAATAGATGTAGCAGAATGAGAGAGAGAAAGAAGAGAAAGGTATATCAGTGGACAGTAACACACATGCACACATTTCCCTCATTACACACTGAGCTCCTTAGGAGCAGCTTGGCGCGAGGGAAGTGCTCAAGGAACATTTCTGAAATGGAACCTTTATTTCCCAGATATTGCTCTTGACTTCTAGAGACTTTAGTACCTGGTCTAGGATGCTCTAGACTGACAGTTGGCTCCTCGTTCCTGTGGGGAAAAATGGCAGAGATATAATAAGAGGGTTGGGCAACAGATTTTGAGTATCTGTTATATATTAGATATAATACCAGGTACTTTCATTAGCTTATCCATAATTTCACTCAGCCACACAGGCTAGGCTTGATGATTTTCCTCTTACAGATGTAGCAACTGAAACTCGGAGAGGTTAAATCTGTTGTCTGAACATGCATTGCCGGTAAGTAAAAGTGCAAGGATTTAATCCCACTAACCTGGGACTCCAAAACCCAGGGCTTTTTCACATGGACACAATAGAAGTAAGAGGTCTGCATGGAAACCCTCCTTTAGAACTGGAGAAAGACCTCTGGTCTCAGATGGTCATGGAACTCAATCCTTGTAAACCCACATCTCCAGGAGGGCAGGCCTTGGAACTGCAGGTTAGAGTCTGGAATTCACCGGTGCCAAAGCTCCGTTATATGGGACACACCATATGGAGCCTAGAATTCATCACAGCCTTTGGCAGGCAGCCTGGCCTGGAAATAACCCCAGAAGGCTATGTTTTGATCAGGAAACTTGCAGCTGTTTTTCAAAGTCATCTTTGGAATTTTTAATTTTACTTTATTTTTAGCAAACCTACATGCCCCTTGTTTTTCATCCAGGGTTCTAATTTCCTTGGTGTTCTGGACTACCACATAGGTACATGGCACATGTTTGCAGAGATATGGAGAGGTTTGGAGAAATTAGCACATTTCATCGAGCCAAGCAAGAAACAGGGGACTCGGGAAAAAAAAAAAAAAAAAAAAAAGATCCCAAGTAACTTAAGTAAAAAAATATCCCAAGAAAAGTTAAGCACATAAACAGCTGTGGCCTCATCACTGAGCCTCAAGGTTGCAGTGGGGAAAAGGAGGGAGTACAAAGAGGCTCCAAGCATTCCAAAACATAAGCACAGCTTCTCTCCCAAAGGAAAGGCATCTGGGCAACAAGGCAGACAGCTCCATCAGGAAGGAGAGCCCATCTGCGGAGGCCAGTTTGCCATGGACCCGAGTGGGATCTGTAGGCCTCCGAGAACTCTGAATTTTGGATTTTTCCAAGTGTTTCACCAGATCTCCATCATGCTGGGGCTAAATTATTGAAAGCAAAGCCACATTTGAATTCTCCAAAGTAAAGCCACGTTTTAGGCTTTGGCTGCAGGGGCTTGGAATCAAGCCACTCTGGGACTTGAGAGAACAGCAATTCCATTTTTGAGGTTTGAGGAATCCTAGAGGTCCCCAGCCTGCGAGAGAAACTGATTTCAATCTGGTTTAATTCCCCATTCCCCAACCTCCATTCCCCACCACCCTGACCTGGAGTTTTGGACAGCATACATAGCTCTCAGCATATTCCAATTTGAATGTACTAGAAGGTTAATCAATAAGGTGCCAGACTTTTTCTCACTGGGGTAAAACTTCAAGATCTCATGAATACTCCAGTGGAAATGATGTATATGTTTTATTCTTGTCATTCCCCTACCCACTCTCCTTCGAGCATGACAATCTTTCTGCAGTTGTGTCTGCATGACTGGTTGAAACAGGGAAAACAAAGAGGAAAAAAAGAAGCCACATGTAAAATTCAGGGTTTTGTTATTTTCTTTTGCCTACACAATACCACACAGATTGTGTGGTTGACTTATTTTTAACCGAGTCTTTGTGTGAATGAACCAGGCTGGTCAGTTGCTTGGGCAATATTGAGATCAGAAGCAAGATGATTAAAGGCACCAAAAGCAACCACTAATTTGACCAAAGACATCCCACAATGGCTAGACAAAGACATGTCAGTTTGGCCTGTGTATAGACGTGGCTTGCCTCGAAGTCTGGTGACCAGCATTACACCATCACCAAAACGAACCAAGTACACTTGGTACTTCCGGCCATCAAAATAGCTGAACCCTACCATTCAATCTGCCAGTTTAGCTTGTTTGATCCAGTTTTCAAGAAAGCTAGGAGAAAATGCTGTGTGTGTGCGTGTGTGTGTGTGTGTGTGTGAGTGTTTAGGGAGTTTTGGGGCATGTAAAAGGCAAATGATTAGAAGTATATTTATGACAGTTGACTTTAATGATCTATCAGATTGACCATGCAAAAATCCAACTACTTGTTGATTGATTACAAAGTGGCCAGTACAGCCAGTTGTATAATTTTTTGTTCCTCGTTTCTTTGAAGCCGAGAAATCTCTCCTCACACCTCCATTCATGTGTGGCTTGAATATGTCATCGGTTGAATTGTGTCTCTCAAAAAGATATATTGGAGTCTTAATCTCTGGGACTTCCGAATATGACCTTATCTGGAAATTGGGCCATTGTAGGTGTAATTAGTTATGATGAGATCATGCTGGAGGAGGGTGGGCCTCTCATCAAATATGATTGATGTCTTTATAAGAACAGGAGAAGAGACAGAGAGACAGAGATACCAAAGAGAACATCATGTGATAATAGAGGCAGAAATGGGAGTGAAGCAGCTATAAACCAAGGAATGCCAAGGCTTGAGGGCCACCACCAGCGGCTAAGAGAGGTGTTGAACAGATCTCCCCTATGAGTTGTTTTAGAGGTTTCAAAGTGTGGTGATACTGATTTCTGACTTTCAGCCTCTAAAACTGTGAAACACTATATTTCTGCTTTATTTTGTTTTGTTTTGTTTTGTTTTAAAGCTACTTAGTTTGTGTTGCCTTGTTACAGCAGCCCTAGGAAACATATATCTCAGCAAAATGAAGGAAAAGCCAAGTAATAAAACATTCAAAATTATAAAATCATAAAATATTAGAGCTAGAGGAGCCTTCAAAATTCATCTCAGCCACATTTTTTCACATAGATTCTGAAATTCTCTAATCCTTCAAGATAGTACATAAGATGTAGATTTCATGTTTGTCTTGCAAATTTGGAAAATTCTCCATATCATCATCTTAGAAACAAAAAGTGACTTCAGTATGTTAAAGGCACTGATAAGTCCTGCAGCTGGGAAACTTCTTTCACTCTGAACAAGGCAGGTCTTCCAAATATCTTTGATGATGGGACACTTCTAGACAAGATGCTTATCTATTTCCCATGAAACTAGTCTTTCATGGATAATACTTTGGAACATCCAAACTTTCCATTTTATAGATAAGGAATTTGAGAACTAGAGACAAAAGAAACTTGTTTAAAGTTATACAGTGTCATAGCCTGAATTCTAATTTTCCTATAGCAAAGACTGCAATCATCTACTGTGGGCCTTCTGGCTGAATGAAGAATGCCTTATTCAACCAGCCAACTTTACCCTTATGTGACTTTGTGATCTTCAGAAAGTCATGCCTCCTCTTGGGTTTCCACTTCCCCACTTGGAAAGTCAACGGCCAGGGCTAGCTCATTTTTATGGGCTACATGTTTGTGTCTCCAAACAAAACAAATATGTGTAAACCCTCATCCCCAATGAGATGGTTTTGGACTTGAGGCCTCTTGGAGGTAATCAAGCTTAAAAGAGGTTGGGGGGGGTGAAGGTCACATGATAGTATTAGCATCTGATATGGTTTGGCTGTGTTTCCACCTAAATCTCTTCTTAAATTTTAACTCCCTTAATTCCCATGTGTTGTAGGAGGGACTCAGTTGGAGATAATTGAACTATGGGGTGCTTCACCTATACTGTTCTCACGGTAGTGAATAAGTCTCACAAGAGCTAATGGTTTTTTAGGGAGAAACCCCTTTCATTTAGCTCTCATTCTCTTCTTTTATCTGCCACCATTTAAGACATGCCTTCCACCTTCCACCATGATTGTGAGGCCTCCCTAGCCATGTAGAACTGTGAGTCCATTAAACCGCTTATTTTGTAAGTTGCTCAGTCTTGAGCAATTTAGACTTTATCAGCAGCATGAAAATAGACTAATATAGTATCCTTTAGGAAGAGAAAGGGACCAGAATTCTCACCTCATCATGTGAAGATACAGTAAGAAGTCAACTATTCACAAGTCAGGAAGAGGTCCCTTCCCTGACCCTAACCATGATGGCACCATGATCTTGGAAATCCAGATTCCAGAACTATAAGACATACATTTGTATTGTTGTTCTTGCTTTGCTTCCTTTATTTATTTATCTGGTTACATATACATCAGGAAAATTTGTGTTGTTTAATCACCTAGTCTATGGTACTTTGTTGTGGCGGCTCAGGCTAAGGCAGTCATTCCTAAGGTCCCTTACGGTATGAAGATTCTGCGACTATTGATCTCGCTGGTATGTGCCTAAAAGATATAATTTATCCTTGGATGAAAATCTCTATCTAAAGGGCCAAATTATTATTTTGGTCAATGATGTATTACACTTCCCTCATCCATTTCTTGTCTTGGCCCTGTCAGCAAATTCAGTGCTGATGAGTTAATGTATGTGAAAGTGCTTTGTAAATGGTCAAGCTTTGTCCAAATAAAAGGACAGATTTTTATGCTATTAGGTTGAGAGCACTGCAACAAAGCTGAAGGCGAAGTGTACCTGCGATCCTGTTGGCATGGGTGTACAACATTTGGGCACATGCATGATGAGCATAGTGAACATGTCCACATGCCCATGCATGTTTCAGTTCAATTAAAAATGTAAGAAGCAGCTGGGCAATATTTTTATAAGCATGTGCTCTTGGAGTAGACTGCTCAAAGCCACAACCAGACCGTAATACTTAACACCTGTGTGGGCTTGGGTGAGTAATTTATCCTCTGCGTGACTTTGTCTCTTCTTCTGGGAAATGAATATAATATGAATTCTTACTTTCCTGGGTTCATGGGAAGATGAAATGATGGCATGCATGTGAAGCCCACAGCCACATATGCTGTCTATGTAGATGCATATCCATTGCATGTGGATTTTATGTATGAAGCATGTGCAAATGTCATGTGCCTATGTTGTCTTTCCTTTTATATTTTGCAAATTGCCTTATTCTCTGTTGTGTGGCTTATGTTCCCAGAGGAAGCCATCAGAAACAAGAACAGAAGATGGCATCTTGAAAGCATAGCACTGAGCACTTGGGCTTTGGAAGACACTTGAAGGGTTATCTTTCCCAGACTTTCAAGGGCTGCATTCCCTCATCAGCATCTCAGGATCATATATTTGTGACCACTGCTTAGGGCTTTAAAGCATGATTCACAATGGCCTGCATTGTGAAGTTCAGCCAATGACCCAAAAGAGCAACTTTGCCTTAAAGAGGATTAAACCTTCTTTCGTGCTAGGGGAAAATTAAGAATATGAGGAAACAGTTGCATTTCAGGCCCCTCTAACTTTTCTGTCTTGGGTTCTGTCCTTGGCACGCTACTGATGAGTTTGCTGGAGAAGAGAAACATTTGAGTCCATTATTTTAAAAGCAGCAGAAAATAGACTCTGGAAAAAAATTGTACATTGGCCACAGGAACTTAATGGGCCATTTTGATCTCTGCCTCCTGCCCGGCTGAGGGTGTCAGGAGCCATGCTCTCAGCTTGCAAAAAGAATGTCATAATGAAGTGTTCAAGTAATGGAGAGTTAATGGAACTGGGAGCCTGAGTTATAACAAAAGGGCCTTAAAAGAGAGGTGGGGTATAATTTATTAACAGCAATATATGGAGCAGGGAGCCTGCAACATTTATGAGAAAAGAAAATGGGACCTTTCACAACATCCAAGGCTTCTGTTCTGCACGGGGTGGCGAGACACTCAATGGAGTGATCCAGGCACCTCCCTTTTCTCTGTTAATGTCCCAAGCCCTCTTCTCCAGGGAAGTCTGTGGCGTTTCTAAGTATTGAGAGTCAAAGGTGCCTTCTCTGCTTCTCCCTTGGATGGTGAAATTCCTTTAGGATAAGGATGTTGACATCTCCATCAGTGGAACCTGGTTCTAGTAACTTCAAGTGCTTGTGGGCATTTCTCTCATAATTAGGTACGTTAGGACTCTGTTGGGTGTAAGTCATAGAAACACAATTTTCACTGACCTAAGACTGACAAAAATGGTATGTGGGTTTTATTTTGGATTCCCCATGAAGCAGAGCCTGAGACAAGCAGGTAAGCGTAATTTATTCGGGAGATGATCCCAGGAGGTCATGGCAAGGGAGTGGAAAATGAGGCAGGAAAGAAGAAAGTCAAGAAAGGGCATCGTTATCCAGTCAGTCACAGTGAGCACAATTGAAGCATAACCCCCCGGGAAATGCTGGCTGACAGCGGAGGACATCTTTGTGAGTTATCTCAGTGGAGGGCCAAGGGAACGAGGAAGTTATTTATTCAATTCCTGCAATAATTAGTTGAGGGCTGTTGCTGTCTTTTTTGTTTTTTAACTGTTACATGGTGTTTGTGCACATTTATGTGGTATCTGTGAGATTTTGTTACATGCACGACTGCATAGTGATCAAGTCAGGGTATTTAGGGTATCCATCATCACCTTATGTATTTATCATTTCTATGTTCTGAGAACATTTCAAGTCCTTTTTTCCAGCTATTTTGAAATATACAATACACTATTATTAAATATAATCATCTTACTCTGCTGTCGAACATTAGCACTTATTCTTTCTATCTAAGTAGAAAGAATACTGGTTGGTTTGTTCTCATTAACCAACCTCTCTTTATCCCTCACCCCTATGTACACACCCTTCCCAGCCTCTGGTATCTGTCATTATACGCTCTACCTCCATGAGTTCCACTATTTTGGCTCCCACAAATGAATGGGAACATGCAATATGTGTCTTTCTATGCTTACCTTTTTAGGTCTCTGATACATCTGGCTTTTTCTGCATGATGACAAGAATATTTCTATGGCCAGGGGCTGCAGAAGAGACCCTCAGACAAAATGACAGGCATTAGCACAGTCACAGACTTCATAAAGGACTTTCAACATGTAAACGGACGGCCAAAGAGGAAGTAGATCAATCACAGCATATAGCAATGGGGGTAGATATTAATTGCCTTAAGGAGTTGAAAGTTCAAGTTTAGGCTAGCTTCAGGCATAGTTGGATCCAGGTGCTAAAGAAGCGTTAACTGGACTTGGTCTGTAGCACTTTATCATTGGTTCTTCTTTCCTCAACTTTGGCTCTATTCTCAGGCAGGACTGCCCTTGTGATCGTGTGTTGACCACTAGTAGCTCCTAGCTTATAGCCAATTCAGCAACCACAGTGAAAAAAGAACATTTCCCCACCTCAAACAATTTCAGTAGAAGACCTGGGATTTGTTCTTATTGGTCAGATAATCGTAAGGTACCTAACAATTAATCAGTCATGGCACATCTGTGCAAGTATTATTTCAAATGTTATTCTTTGACTAGTTTGATTCTTCTGTCTATATATGATCAACCTAAATAACACTGCCATTCCTTGCTCAGCTTTCTCTTTGACACAGATGCCTTTCCACAGGGACCTCTATGCTCCAACTCATAGGCCCTCTATGTGTCCTCTTGGATGAAACTATTACATTGGTAAGAACTGTTTTGATAACAAGTGGCAGAAAATTTGATTAAAGTTTATATATATATATATATGTATATACATTTACCTACCGGTACATATGCATATGTATATTAACATGTATATTCATGTGTGTTTAACACAACTTCTAATGAAATCGTTTGAGGGGGAGAAATATTCTGTTTTTACTGGTGTTGCTGAATTGGCTATAAGCTAGGAGCTACTGGCGGTCAACACACCATCACAAGGGCAGTCCTGCCTGAGAATAGAGCCAAAGTTGAGGAAAGAAGAACCAACGATAAAGTGCTACAGACCAAGTCCTACTAATGCTTCTTTAGTGCTTAGATCCAACTATGCCTGAAGTTACTCCAAACTTGAACTTTCAACCAGTTAAGGCAATTAATATCTGCCACTCCTTGCTACATATGCACTTATCTACCTACACACACACGTGTGTGTGTGTGTGTGTATGTGTGTGTGTGTAGGGGTGTGTGTGTATATTTACTACCATACAGGTACAGGTATCTATACAGGTAGGTAAGTGCATGTATGTATATATATACACACACACACCCCTATATACCTATATAAATTTACTTACCTGCATATATTCACATTACTTAAAAACCCAGGGGCTAGCTCTGTTTTCTGTTTCTGGGTCTCACACAGGGTGGTCCATCCACCTACTCTGCCTTCCTTTGGTTTTATCTATTCCCAAACAGGATGACTTCTTTTACTGGCAAGATTCTAGGTAGTTTCAGCCTCAGAGTCTCTCACTTGCATTCATAGAAAAGGGGAGAGTCTCTGTTGCCAAAAGGTCACACAAAAGTGCCAAAATTCAGTTTCATCTGCTCCAATTGGTCTGATTTGGATCACATGACCATCCCTGCACCAACTGGTCTTGGGAGAATCTGACACTCTGATTGACCAGCCTTGGACTACATATCATCTTCTGACTTCAAGGTGCAGTTAATTTGACCAGAATTATGAAGACCAAAAATAGGAAAGGACTGGCTAGAAATAGGAAGACCAATATCCTCCTCACTTCTCCTCTGCAGCATTAATTGTCTTTTCACTTATTTTTTTTCCTGCACAGAATCCTCCCTAAATCACTGTCCAGCACACATTCACACCGTGAAACACCTCATCTCTGGTCCACTGTCTTCTGTTACAATGCCCATCGTGTTACATCATAGGGGTCTCTCCATCCTTCCCCAACGCTGACTCTCACATTAGCCTGTAAGTTCCTTGAGGATACATACACTCTCACTGTTTTTAATATGCCTCAGTGTGCCTAGCATATATTACACACAGCCTGGCATACATTGGCTGTACAAGAAATCTTTGAGAGACGAAGGAGGAGAGAAACAAAGAATAAAGGACTCATTATTAAGTCCTATACTCCCTTCCAAGCTAACGATTTGGAACTGGATATTGTACTGGTACCATGCAACATATTAATGTTGCACTTTCAACTCAG
The DNA here is from genome assembly GCA_963574635.1 of Cheracebus regulus. Classification (NCBI taxonomy): domain Eukaryota; kingdom Metazoa; phylum Chordata; class Mammalia; order Primates; family Pitheciidae; genus Cheracebus; species Cheracebus regulus. Next base: position 40,009 of record CAUYQU010076697.1, read on the forward strand.
TGTGTTCCAAACTGAACTTACCATCTTATTTTCCAGACCTTACCTAGCTCACCACACCACATTCTCCACCTTGCTCTCGTTGACTTAATGATGTATTTGTATCTTGACATCTTACCAGAGGTCTAATCTGGTGATCCTAGACCTCATGTTTCAGAGAGTCCATAAACTGTTAAAAATCATATGATATTTTAAAATGCACATGTTCCTGTGAATTGACTTGAAGAATTGGGTCCACGGATTTCATCAGACTGACCTAAGGGAGAGCCCCGTGTCTCTTACTGTCATGTGTATCTATTATGGATTGAGTTGTGTCCCTGAAAAATTCCTAGGTCAGCGTCCTAATCCTCCAGCACCTCGGAATGTGACCTTCTTTGGTAATCAAGTTAAAATGAGGTCAGAAAAGAGGGCCTGAATCCAGTAGGACCTGTGTCATTATAAGAAGGAGAAATTTGGAGATGAACGCACACTCAGGGAAACATCATGGGAAGATGAAGGCAGAGATTGGGGTAATATTTCTCTTAGGTTGGTGCAAAAGTTATGCGGTTTTTGCTATAGAAAGTAATGGAAAAAAATTGCAATTATTTTAATTGCTTTTGCACCCACTTAATATAAGCTAAGGAAGGCAAAAGATTGCCAGAAAATGACCAGAAGCTAGAGGGGAGGCACAGAACAGATCTTCTCCCACAGCCCTTAGAAAGAACCGGCTTTACGGACACCTCCATTGCAGTCGTCTAGGCTCCAGACTGGTGAGACAACTTATTTCTGTTGGTTAAGCCACCCAGTTTGTGGTGATTTGTTACAGCAGATCAGCAAACAAGTGCAGGATCTCTACAAAATACACTCACCTTTCAGGCAGGCCTAGAGAATTCTTTACTCTTAGAGCTCCAAGCCTGGAACTTACTCACACACCAAAAGAGGGGCACGGAGGTGGGAAGCAGGATGGGGTCCCAATCCCAAAGTCCCAGAGCATTTTCTCCACACATTCATGAGAGCCAGGGACAGGCTTTTATCTCATGCCCACATTCAGGGGGCCCTCATCTTGGGCCTGCACCCCCACAGGAAGCGAGGCCTAGGAATTCGTGAGTTTGTTGTTGCTTCTATTACCAAATATCCATAAAATACAAAATGGCACCTGACCTAATGAGTTATTAACCCTGCCTCATCACTGCACCACAACCGTGAAAGCGGGCTCTTCTAGGCCAGGGCTGTTTTGAGGAGATTTAGGAATATATCTGAGGCTTCTGAAGAGTGGTTGGAAATTAGGGAGTCTGCAAATGTACCTCCAAGAGCTCAGGACAAGGGACATGGACCAGAAGCCCCCCTGATCTGCTAGGGGTCCCCGACATGCTGCTCTTCCCTCCCACCACTTTTAAGGGGGATCCAATGTTGGAAAGAATAAAAACTCAGAGTCAATAGATCTGGGTTTACATCCCAGCTTTACTCATGAAACATGAGACAAATGGCTTGGCCTTTCTGAGCCTCAGTTTCCTCCACCGTAAAATAGAAATAATTATTGTAGGTGCTTCACAGTGTTGTGAAAACATAATGGGATTCTATCTATCTATCAATCAATCATCTATTATCTATTTATCTATCATCTATTATCTGTCTATTTGTCTATCTATCTATCTATCTAGAATGAGAATGCACCTGGCTCATTGCTAATTCGAAGCTACTTTATTTTTGTTGTTGCTTTACTTATTGTGATTTTTTTTTTTTTTTTGTGACATTAAAAGGTAATGTGTACTATAAGAGCTCCACACCCAGAACTAACTCACACACCAAAAAAGGGTCACAGAAATGGGAGGGAGGATGGGGGTAAAACTAGTAGCTGTCAGCCTGATCCTGTTGATCTCTTCACTCTTCAAAAAGTGGGAAAATAGATGCAGATTATTCAAATAACCACCATTTATTGTCTGCTCTGGGTTAAGCATGTTATATGTCTTATCCCAATATTTCTAGCAGCAGCCCTCTGGGGTAGGTACTATTGGCCTTACTGAGGAAACAGAGGGTCAGTGAAGTTAAAAACCTTGCTTGTGTTCAACAGTTGCTGGGAAGTGGCAAATCCAGGATTTGAGCCTTGTTCACAGGACATCAAATGCCATGTTTTTTCCGTGACACCACACCCAGAACCCCTGTTTCCGATGCACCTTAGTCTTGTATCATTTCTGGGAGTGAAAGGTCAGGGGTCCTGGTGCCCTAATCCAGTTCTTGGTCTGTTTTTCCCATGAGGTCTTTTGATCCCCTTGTGTGTCCACCCAGTCCCAGCTCCAGTTGCTGGGAGGTCAGCGTCCCCCCACTACCTGCGGACTCCAGAGGCCAGGAGCTGTGTGGGCTGTGCCTGTAAAGCAGTTTGATGATGTGCTAAGTGTCACTGCTTAATGAGCTGCAGGACCAAACACTCAAGGTAGGGGCCAGGGAGGCCTGTGCAGCCCCCAGACACATGCTCCTGCCCAAGTTCAATCGTAAACGTCACAACCAAGGGTGGGTCTGGAGCCACAGGCTCCGAGGACCCCGACTTCCGTTGCCCCATTGGCCTTGGACTAATCCACCTCCACTCAACAGCTCACCCCGATTTCCTCCTCCATCCCCCCACCCCCCAAACCATCCTCGGGGCCGTCGCCATGGGAGGTCTCCTCTCACAACAGGGCAAAGCAATTAAGGCCAGACGGGGCGAATTAAACCAGAAAGAATGAGTTTCCTCCAGCCCAGAGAAATATTTGGGGCCTTACTTCCTAGGAGGATCTGGTAGGGGAGATGGATGGCAGTTGAATGGTGGTGAAGACTGATGGAACAGTATCAAGGAGCAGGAAGGAGAAAAGAGGTGTGCGTGAGCAAGAAGAGCCAGAAGTGCATGTCCAGGGCTGCCTCTGGATGAGGGCTAAAGCGGACAGAGCAAAGAAAGGGAGAATGCCAGAACCAACCATGAGTTCATTTATTTGTATGTCAAACATTGACCTAGGTGTTTGAAAGACAAAAGCAAATCGGAGACCACAGTGAATTGATTCAAAGCCCAGTCTTTGATATGTGATGGACCTGGCTGTTTCCGTCATTCATTAGTGGGGTAAATCTGGGCAAGGGATCCAACTTCCCTGAATCTCAGTTTCCTTGTCTGTAAAATGGGAATTAAACGCATGTGTTGTGCCAGGGCTCTGGGGGAAGATTAACATAATTTACACAAAATGAACATTGTTTTGCACCTAGATGTTCAAGAAAATCAATACATCATATATAAGATCTTCTATGTGTGTCTGCTGAATGAATAATTATAGTTTGTGCTGTTGGCATTTTATGCCCATTAACTTACTAAGTTTTCACAAATATTTGAGGAAGTCATTGTTACTATCTCCCTTTTTTTGAAAGGAGAAACTGAGGCACCTAGGGGCTAAGTTACCCTCCAAAATCACACAGCTATTAAGTGGTCCAGGTGGGACTCGAACTCAGGGAATTTAGCTCCAGAAACTATGCACCTAAAGGCCAAACTACACTGTCTTCTGGTAATGCAGGGAAAGGAAAAAAGAAAGTAATTATATGTTTAAGAAGTGGGTATTGGGTCAGAAAGTTCATGGAGATCTTTTAAAAGAATTCAATTCAGTAGCTTTCCCTGCCCTTGGCTGGGAATGGACACACACACTCAAGCACACAAACACACCCTTGTGTGTGCATGGATTGGCCTCTGCTGACCTCCAGCTGCTACCCTCTGCGTGCCCTGCAGCACTGGCTGCTTCCTGGGAAGGGGTGGATGGAGTTGCTATGTGGATGCCTAAAGCCAAGTCTGCTGACCCTGTAACCCCACCTCCATCCCACAACGCTCTCCTCCTCCCTACTTCCCCCTTTCCTTCCCTCCCTCCAGGGCTCGGTGCAAACATGGTATCCAATTTGTTACCTACACAGGAAGGTCAGGGCCCTGCTGACTTCTGCTCTTTTCTCAGCGTGGGTCACTTGGCTATAACTTGCTTGTTTTCCTTTCTGTTCTTTGGAAGAGTGAATGGGAAACAGGGAGGGAACTGGGAACAGACGGTGACCTCTGACTATAAGAAATTTGTTGAGGGAAGATGCTTTTCTGGAGTCCTAAATAGATCTGAAAATTGTCTAGACAGGGCTCTGGTGAGAACTCTTTGATGGAGAACTTGAGGTTCATCATAGACTGCAGGATAGACAAATCACATCTTCTATGCTAATGGAAGTAGACAGACGAAGAACTGTGTGATATTGTGTATGTGTGTGAATGTGTTCAAACATGTGTGGGCTTATATGAGCATTTTTCTGTCCATAGATGTCATCAGAATTTCAAATGGATTTGAGTTCCCATAGGGTTAAGATCCACTGGCCTAAAATCAGGGGGAATTGATGTGACAGTTTATGTATTGACTTGTGAAATCGAGCACCAAATAATGCCGTGAACTCACAGAGTCCAGCTATCACACTATTTGGTCCAGGAGCCATTTGAAATGTCTACAATGACAAAAGGTGAATTTAAATGAGTGAGTTCAGCCAAGTGTAAGAAAAATCTTAGTGTTTAGGAGACAATATGGAGTAAGTGAGATTGTAGCACGTCAGATAGTGGAGAACAATGCATATCCCAGATAAGGATCCACAGCTCAGTTGCATCTCTTGTTGGCATCTCTTGTTGGCAAAGTTGACCCAACTTTGCTGAATCTTTCAGGTTTTTTGAGCAAATTCAGTGAATTAGTTTGTTCTTACACAGTGATAAAGAAATACCTGAAACTGGGTGATTTATAAAGAAAAGAGGTGTAATTGGGTCACAATTCCACAGGCTATACAGGAAGCATGACTGGGAAGGTCTCAGGAAACTTACAATCATGGCAGAAGGCTAAGGGAGAAGCAGGCACGTCTTCGAATGGCCAGAGCATGAGGAAGAGAGAGCAAGTGGGGAGTTGCTACACACTTTTAAACAACCAGATCTCGTGAAAACTCACTTGCTATCATGAGAACAGCAAAGGGGAAATCCACCCCATGATCCAATTGCTTCCCACCAGGCCCGTTCTCCAACCCTGGGGTTTACAATTCAATGTGAAATTTGGGTAGGGACACAAATCCAAATTGTATCAGTCAGAAATCCAGATTTCTACCTCAAACATTCCACCTTTTAAATGTTGGCTCAATTAAAACTAGAATACTGGACAAGTCAAACAAAACACATGCATAGACCAGATCTAGCCTGTGGGCCTCTAGTTGTTGGCCTCTGAAAGTTTGTCTCTATCGTTTTCTAGGTAGAGAAATTGCAAACCAGAAAAGAAAAGTGGTCTCTCTCCTTAAGGTCACATAGAGAAGGCATATGACAGAATCAGGACTCAAAATTCAGGTCTTCTAAGACACAGACCTTCTTTCTTCTACCCTATTGGCCTGCTTAGGGAATAGCTCCTCACTTCCCAGGCTCTGCTGTTTCACCACTCCAAGGAAGACCAACAGTTATTCAGGTCTAGTTAACAGACATAGCTACTTCTTACTTATCTGTCATGAGATCTACAGGAGGTTTATTGCTGTGATGTCTCCAACTCTTTTCCCATTTAGAGCAAAGTCTTCTTCTTTTTTTTTTTTTTTTGAGATGGAGACTCACTTTGTTGCCCAGGTTGGAGTGCAGTGACACAATCTCAGCTCACTGCAACCTCCGCCTCCCAGATTCAAGCAATTCTCCTACCTCAGTCTCCCGAGTAGCTGAGATTACAGGCACCTGGCTAATTTTTGTGTTTTGGTAGAGACAGGGTTTCACCATGTTGGCCAGGCTGGTCTCAAACTCCTGACCTTGGGTGATCTGCCCGCCTCAGCCTCCCAAAGTGTTGGGATTATAGGCATGAGCCACTGCTCCAAGCTGGGGCAAAGGCCTTTTACCCCACACCTTGATTCTGAGTTTGGCCATGTAACTTACTTGGCCCTTGGCAAGTCTGATACAAACCAGGGTTTAAAACGCACTAACAGATTTCTGCTTGCTCTGCTCATTCTTGAATCCCTGCCATCCACTCATGAACTAACATGGACCAGCCTACAGGAAGCATGTGAGAAACTCACATCTCAACCAAGGCCATTCTAGATCAGCCAGTCTCCAGCTAACTCCCCCAGCTAACCATAGGCACAAAAATAAGCCCACCTAAATCAACTGAGCTCAGCCAAGATAAATACAACCATCCAGCCTTCTCCTAGACTTACGAGACATTATTAGGCTGGTGCAAAAGCAATTGAGGTTTTTGCAATTACTTTTAATAATACATGGTTGTCACTTTAAGTCACTAAGTTTTGGGGTTGTATGTTACATAGCAACAGCTAACTGCGGAAGGGGTGAGGACTATTCACTTTATGAATGAGTGATGCACAATATTGAATCCACCCTTCCTCTTCCTCAGTCTTTAAGTATCTTATCTTTACTTAATAAACCTCAAATAATGAACACTCATTTAAACATGGTCAGATTATCTTCTGTGTCTCAGGCACTGTACTAGTTGTTCTCCTGAGTGTTATGTTAGTACATAAGAAATGTAATTACATGGTATTATTAAGAGGCAGGACCAAAATACTAATAAAAAAGAAAACGTGTAGCCATCCAGGTAGGCAGGCTTCTTATTAAGAGCCCTCGTATCCCACAGATCTGATTTGGAATTCTAGTCCCACTTCTTTGATTTGTGATCTTAAAGAAATGACCTACTTCTCTGACTAACCTCAACTTCCTTACTTAAAAAGTGAGAATGATAATACCTATATTATTATGAGATACAAATCAAAAAATGCATCTGATGGGAATTTATTCATTTGCAAGAAACAGGAAATTTGACAGTGACTAACTCCATAAAGACACTTAATTATCTCACACAACAAGGAATCTGGAGGTCAACATCTGCTGGGATGGGTTTAAGGCAGAACAATATCAGAGAAGTGTCTCTAAGATACTCTTGGCCTTTACCTCATGGTTATAAAGGGCCAGCTTCAGCTCCAGAAATCATGTCCATCTTCAAGGTACAGAATGGGAGAAATGTCAGATCTTTTTAGGATAATAAAGTCTTTCCTGGAAGCTCTCAGTAGCTTTCACTGACGTCTCATTGGCCACGATGTGGCTTAGGTCACATCATGACAATTCATGATAACTTATGGCTGCAAGAGAAGCTGATAAAGGAGGTATTTGACATTGTGCCCTCTAGAATTGCAGGCATGGAAAAGAGGAGAGGTAGGGACTGGGTGCTGTGTAAGCCAAACACTGGCATTCTCTGCAGAGTGTCAAGGGGTACTTAGTGTGAAATAGGTGCTCAGTCAAGGGGTACTTAGTGTGGAGTACGTGTTCAGGAGCTGACAATTCCTCCTCATGATGCATTTTTTTTTTTTTGAGACGGAGTCTCCCTCTTACATCCACATTGGAGTGCGGTGGTGCAATCTCAGCTCACTGCAAACTCCACCTCCTGGGTTCAAGCAATTCCTGCCTCAGCCTCCCGAGTAGCTGGAATTTACAGGTGTGTGCCACCACGCCCAGCTAATTTTTGTATTTTCAGTAGAGATGGGGTTTTGCCATGTTGGCCAGGCTGGTCTCAAATGCCTGACCTCCAGTGATCTGCCCACCTCGACCTCCCAAAGTCCTGGGTTTATAGGTGTGAGCCACTGTGCCTGGCCCACTTTTTAGAATTTGGAACTTGCTAATGGCTTTAAAGGAGAGGAAGAGTTTTCTTTCTTTCTTTCTTTCTTTCTTTCTTTTTTCTGCTTTGTGTCTTCAGGTAGATTAGGTTTCCTAATTATAGAGTATTTTCCCAATTGTAGAAGAATCAGACTGGAGCACTGTCTGGGCTCACAATTTCTTTCCATGGCTGTGTGTATGCTTCATGCATCCCTTCTCCTGACTTCCAACTTTGGGGACTCTGTCTCCTTCACTCTAATCCTGTAACCTGTAACCCTGCAACCCTGTAAGCCTAGTGGGGCTGCCCATGTTATCATTCTACCACTTCTGCCAGGCTTTTCATGGCTGTTTACTAGATTACGTATGCAACTTTGGTTATGGATCACTTGATAAACACAGTAAGATGCAGATTCCTAGGCCAAGACACTAAAAATTCCAAACCAGTATGGTAATGTTGGAGAGGAGCTGGAATATATGTACATGTAATTCAAATCCAAGATGGTCTTTGAGACACACGTTGAGAAACATGATCCTAGGATCTTGAAGCTAATGGTGCATGAGCCTAGAGCACCTGTGGCCACTCGGCCACACTTTCAGTGCCTGCAGAAAGTCAGATTTCAGGAATAGACAAGAAGGCAGCATGCAGAGAGAAGGAGCATATAGAAGTAGAGGAAAAAAAGAGGATAGGATTTGAGTTCCCAGACACAGTGGTCTGTGAGGCCAGCTCCCTGCCTTCTCTTCCTGAGGTTTTAGTTATATAAATCAGAGTGATCTCTATTCCTTTCTAAATCTTTAAATTCTGTGACTTAAGAGGGCTACTCTATAGATATGGGAAGTATTGGTATACTGGCAGGTATAACTGGTTTATTTGCAACATAAATCTTTCTGAAAATATAATCCATAATATTCTGTAAGTGGACTGTGTTTAATAATACCAAGTGTATCAGGCACAGTGGCTCACATATGCTGCAGTAAGAACCACTCTTCAAATCTCAGTGGCTTAACATGTGTTTCTTTCTTTCTTATGCTACCTACACTATCCATATAGGCTGGAGGATTCCTGCTCCATGAAGTCTCTTAGAGATCCAGGTTGATATAGAATTCCTCTTGACAAGTGCTTTCATAGTTACCATAGCAGTGGGAAGTGAATATGAAAATCATTGATCTTAAAGTTTCTGTTCCTAAGTGACACATGTCGCTCCTGCTCATATTTTATTGGCCAAAGCAAAGCACATGGGATGCCTATCCTCAAAAGAGGACGAGAAGTATGATTCTTCTAGGTGTCTGAAAAGAATTACAAATATTTGATTAGTGACACTATTGGCTACTGCACCAGAGGAATCCAGCAATTTAAGATAGTCTTAATAAATAATGAATAAAAGTATGAACTAGAATATATTGATAACCTAAAGTAGACCAGGCATTTTGCTTACATTATGTTACTTAATAGGTAACCAGCAAGACAGATATGGCTATTTCACAGAGGGAAAAACTGAGGATTAGAAAGGTTATACAAGTGGCCAAGTAACTTCAGCCAATAAGCAATGGCTTTAGCTTTGAAACTGGCTTACTCTTCCTCCCAAACCTATATTCTTAACCACCATGATTTTATCATTTATTCAACACTTTCATTCAGGTGACCCATATATTTTCAAAACACCAGGAGTGTTAAAATAGAATTAAGGAAGACATAAAGATGAATCTTGAGGAGTTCACTGTCTGGCCATTAAAATACTCATGATCTGTCTTACATGGGGTGAGAATTTTTATGTCAGGCTTTCCTTAAAACAGGGGAATCATCAATAAAACCAGAGAGCCAATATTAACACAATATGTGATTTAGATTTCTCAGAGATTAAGTCTGGTGCTCAGCAGCTTATCAACTTTTTTTAGTGAAAGTCTGGTATAATCTTACTGTGAAAAAAGGCTTTTATTACTCAAACTCTCCCTGAAAGGGTTCTTGAGAATTTTTAAAGCCATGTTTTAAATTATGTATATTATTATTTAGCAAATATTCACTTCCTCCCTCTCCTAATGTGGGCAGAGATTTTCTGCATGCTGCTAAGTTTGGATTTGGTCATATGCCTTGCTTTGGTCAATGCAATGTTAGAGGGCATGATATATGCACGAGTTCTTAAACATGCTTGCACATTTTGGTTCAGGTTTTGAGCTTTCTTAATCGAAGATGAGAAAGGCATGACTCAGGTAGTCATTGCCTTTTTATCCAGGACTCCAGAATAAACACACATGCAGCACATGTGGAGTCATGGAGCCAAGCCAAGCCCATGTCAGCTGAGCCACAGTTGAATGCAGACCCACGAGTGTGAGAATAAATGCTTGTAGCTATTAGTCACTGGATTTGTGGGATGGTTTGTTATGCAGCATTACTACAATAGCCTAATACACTAATACACCATTAGACTAATATACCATTTATCTTGCACACTGGTGGGAGATGAAAGTTAATCATGAGGACATTTCATGGATCATTTATGTAGGACTGATACTTCAAGGGGCTCGATGGACTCTTGGCTTAAGGAAGGGCACAAGGCTGGAAATTAGGAACACTTGAATTCTAATCTCAATTTTGGCCTTGTATGTTGTTGGAGGATGGGTAGGTCAGTCTCCTTTCTTGTTTTAATTGTTTTATTTTCTGTATGAGGGCTGGTCTAGATTGTAATGACAAATAGGTCTAAATGACCACCAAAATTAATTAGTAAAGGTTGTCTGGAGCACTTGCAAATTCGGAGGATGGATCTAGGCAAGGGATGAAAGTTCTGTAATTGATTATTGATGTCTGCCATGGGCATATATTTTTATTTTATTTTTTCATTTCTTGCCCACTCTATACATCTGGGACAATTGGAGTCTAAGAAGCCAGCCAGTTGACCTTGTGCCCTGACAAAGTTTGAGTCAGAGAGAAATTGGATCTCCTGTGAAAGAACAGGAGGGACTGGCGTTCACAGACTATGTGAGGTTAGGGTGACTCTTTTGTAAAATTCTTTGCATTTCCACAGCAGAGTGTCTGTGGAGAGTTGCAGCTGTGATGATGAAGTTGGCAGGCTGCTTGGCGCACACACCCCTTTGCCTATCAAATTGTGGGGAATCTAGGCCTACAAATTCTAGGGCTTTAAGAATTAAAGCTGATAAGGAGTGTTCAAAGGGGCTGAGGGGAGCTGGCAGCTTTGGTTCCTTTAAGGGCAGGTGCAAGTCCTCATGAGGGGGGGTGACGGGTACCATTTGGTCAATGAAAGAAAACTGCTGAACCTGTGGCCAATCAGAGTTGAGTAAGAATCAAAGCGGAGGCATCCAGCCCTCCATTTGTCCATGTATTTTTCATTGAGGAATTTAATTGGCTGGCCCCAGGTGCTAGCTTTGAAAGTACCCCCTCTTCTTTAAAAATATGCTTACACCTGGCACTGGGGCTCTTTCTACAGCCTTTGGATTAATCACTGAGCATCATATTTTAAAGCAGCTTAAGGAACATAGATTCAAATATTAGTCTGCACACAGGGCGGCTGTTGGAAAAAGCAAGGGCATCTTCTAGCACGGGTGAAAAAAGAAAATCAGCCAAAAGTTTGCACAGTGAAAAAATGTGTTGGTCTTACTCCCTGAGGGTCCAGCTCAGCCACCTGTTTGTTCACTATCCTTGCTTGTCTGGCCACACTGAGGTCGCCCAGGTCAGTGGCCTAACACCAGGCGGGGATCCAGTCTGCCTTGTTGTCCTTTGCAGGTCTGGATTGTAGCATGATGCCTGGTACATGGAAAAACCTCTGTAATCATTATCTGATGGAATGAATGCCTGCCAGGGCGGACGTGCCCATGACTCAAGCGTGCATGGGGATAGCATTAAGCAGGTGGGGGGAAAGAATGAAGAGTCCATTTTATGCAAACTTTGGGATTGAGACTTGGCTCTCAGTTTGATAAACATTACAGTTAAAGTCTTCTAAGCAGTTACTGTGCATGAGACACTGTTCTAAGCTGTCCACATGGATGATCTCCTTTAATGCTCATGTCAAAGCCTGGGAGTCAGGTACTATCGTGATCTTCCCTTAGGTATCCATACCTAGCAACATGCTGAGACAGCAGAAGTTAAGTAGCATGCCCAAGATCACAAAGCTCATAAGTGGGAGGGCCAGGATCTGAACCAAGGAAATCAGATTTTATAACTCCCATTCGTAGGCCCTGGAATTATGTCTTTTGAGCAGGGTTCCCAGTCACCTGCAGGGCCAGTTAGAACACAGATTGCTGGTCCCTCCCACCTTTCCAGAGTTGCTGATTTTGTTCTTCTAGAGTGAGTCCTGAGAATTTGCATTTCTTAAAGCTCTTTAGTGATGCTGATTGATGCTGCCACTTCAGGGATCACACATTACGAAACATCAATTGGGGCAATGCCAAATGTTGGTGACTTAATACAACTTCAGTTTACTTGTTGTTCACATAAAAATGTGAATGTTTATAGTTGGTGAGTAGTTTTCTTTCATGCCATGATTTCAGAATCCTGATTTCCTCTGTTGTGTGGTTTTGCCTTTCCCTAGGTTCCAATAATCACCAGCATTCAGCTGGCATGAAGTGAAACCATAGCAAGATGAAGTCTTCTTAAAAGACTTGGTCTGAAAGTGTCATACATGGCATCTGCTCACACTTCATTGTCAAGAATTAGTTCTGTGACTGTACTACTAAGAAGGGGTAGCTGGGAAATGTAGTCCTTGTGTGGAGAGTGGCTTCCTTATCCCTACTTTAAACTATCATAGAGGGAGCAAGAGTTTTGGTACATAGCAAACGACATCTGCCAGAGACGATATGGCATAGTGCCTCTATGTCAAAACATGCAGGCACCAGCTATTGAGAGTCAGACAATTGTTTTTTCCAAGTCGGAGAAGTGATGTGCTTTGACGATTTGTTCTATGTCTGCAAGGGACAATGAGACAGACTGGATCCCTGCCTGGTGATAGGCCACTGACTTGGGTGGCCTCAATGTGGCCAGACAAGCAAGGATAGTGAACAAACAGGTGGCTGAGCTGGACCCTGAGGGGGTAAGACCAACACATGTTTTCATTGTGCAAACTTTTGACTGATTTTCTTTTCTCACCTGTGCAAGACAATATGGAAGTGAATAATTCTTCTGCTTTTGCTACTAGGATGTCACAACCAAAGACAGGACTTAGATGAGTGTCTAAAGCAGAGTTTCAAGAAAATATGAGTAATGTGTGTGAACCCTGTTTTTTTTTTTTCTGGAGAAAGAATCCATAGAGTACAGCAGATTTTTAAAGATAATGGAGACCCACTAAACATAGAGAACTATAGTTCTAAGAGAACACGGGTTTTTGCCTGACCACCCAATCTCATTATCTCGTCATCTCATCACTGTGAACTACATCCTTCTTTTTATTTTATTCTAAGAAATATCAGTAGCTTATACTTTATTTTCTTGTGCTGAGAGCAATGGCTCATGACTGTAATCCCAGCACTTTGAGAGACCGAGGTGGGTGTATCATTTGAGGTCAGGAGTTTGAGACCAGCTTGGTCAAGATGGTGAAACCCTGTCTCTACTGAAAATACAAAAATCATTTTCGGGAGGCTGATATAGGAGAATCACTTGAATCCAGGAGGTGGAGGTTGCCGTGAGCCAAGATCATGCCACTGCATTCCAGCCTGAGCAACAAGAGCGAAACTTTGTCTCTAAAAGCAAAATTTTTTTCCCCTTGTTTTCTTCTTTGTTTTCCATCCGTTTCTCTGGCTTGAATGTTGGCCACATGAGGGAAGGGATTTGACTTGAGAAAACTTCCCTCATGCAGTATTCTCAGTACCCAGAGCAGTATCTAGTTCCTGGTGAAGTGTTCAATAAGAAACGGATCCACAGATGCTCGTAGTAACAAATATGAATTAAAATATCCCAGTATTATGCTTTGGAGTGCTTGTATCCTAGATTGATTTTTAAAAAGGAGGGCTTCTACTTCAATTACAGCCACAAGTAAGGGAACCGCAATTAATTTATAATCACCAGGTCTATCAATATTAACCATATTTTACAACAAAAATAATAGCTAGCTTTATTGAGCCCTTATAACTTGCCAGTCGCCAGTCTAATCTTGGACAGAAGCTTTTGTTTAAACAATTTATCTGCAAAGCAGAAAGCTAAATAGAAACACCTCAACTTTTTTTTCCTATGGCAAGATCACTAAAAATTTTAGCCCTTATAGATTAGGCAGACATGGCCTGTGCAACTTTAAACCATAGCCCTGTCCCTCTTGTTGTAAGCAGCATCTAGTAGAACTTTTATAGAAATGTGGGTTGAGTTTGTTGATTATCGTTCATGTCCAGTATAACACTTTTTTTTTTTAGGTCCACATCTGTCTACAATCACCCTGAGAACCTATCCAGTGACTGGTGGTCGTAAGAGTATAGAGGATTGCTGGATACTAAGAATGACGATGGGGAATTAGGATACTATGGATTATGAATGTTAGATAGTTCCATCATACCATACCATGCCTATTTATTTATTTCCAGATTGTCACTGATGGGTAATCTAAGGAAAATTATTATTGTTGTGGAAGTAATTCAGCAAAAGAAGAAACTCTAGATCTAGCAAACAATGAGGTATTACCCACCTCTGTTTCCAATTCATTTTATTAAACAGAGGAACAATAGCAATGAACAATAACTAATCAACAAATATTAATTGAATGCCTATTATTTACCAGGCACTGTTTTAGCCTAAGATTCTAGAAGTAATTAATTCTAATTTGATATAGAACTCTGATCTGAAAAGGTCTATTCTATATTCTTTAGTGGAAAGCAATATAAATCATTTATTGACATTTATTTTGGACACAGACATTGTACCAAATGCTTTATTAATATTAACTGATATCAGTTAGCTGAGGCATTAACTGGTTTAATCTTAATAACAATTCTAGAAAGTGGGTACTTATATTCTTCCCATTTAACAGACCATAAAACTGGGTTCAGAGAGATTAAGCAATATGCCTAAGATCATTCAAACTTTGGTCCAGATAGCTCCCAAGACTTTTTTTATTAACAATTATGTTGTATTGCCACGATTTGCTTGTTATTAGATGAAGGACTAAATTTCTCATTAAATTTCCAAGAATATATCTGTTAGCTATTGCTGCATAACCATCACCCTTATCCCACCCTTATCCCAAATCCCAGTAGCATATAACAATAAGCATTTATTCCTCCTGTAACTGCAGGTTCCTTGAGGACATCTCTACTGATCTCAGCTGGGCTTGTTTTTAATGTGTCTGCAGATTGTCTGGGAGTGAGTTGATCTAGGCTGGGCTTATCTGAGTAGCGTTTGTTTCAAGTTTTAAGTCCTCAATCCAGTTGGCTACCTCTGCTCTATGCATCTACGGCCCTTTTTGGACCAGTGATCTAATCTAGGACATGCACTTCTCATGAAGATTGTGAGGCAGAAGAAGACAAGCCATATGGTGCAAGCACATTTCAAGTCCTTGTTTATGTCACATCTGTTAACATTCCATTGGCTGGAATAAGTCATATGGCTGAATCCCAAGTCAATGGACGAGGACGTGCATTTAGTATGTATATTTAACTGCAAAGTTAGATGACAAGGGGCATAGATAGAGGACCACATTTAAAATTTAAGCTAATAATTCAATCAACTACAGAGTAGAAGATAATTTTTATTATAGAGGAGCTGCAGGAATTTGACAACACAGGTATCAAAGCCTTAAACTCTTTTTCTAGAACTTAAATATAAGAACTCAATCAGCAAAGTGACTTAGAGCATACACATAGCTTTATACACACCAGCAAACAATTGCAAAATACCTGTTTGTCAAAAAATAACAATGGTTAATTACAGCACATATAGGATGGAATATTTTGTAGATATTGAAAGTTTTGTGTTTTGGTACAATATTTAAAAGAATAAATTACGCATGATATAAAGTTGAGTGGAAAAAATGCTGGATATAAAACTGCAAAGGAAATATGATCTTAATTAGTGAACATTTAAAACATAAACACACATACAAACAACATATACACACAACAAAAATACACATACAGACCAAAATAAAATTGACAAAGATAGCGGTGGCCATCTCTAAGAGATGCAGTTAAGGTTGACTTTAATTTTTTCTTTAGTCTCTTTTCTTAATGCCAAATTTTTTATAATGAACAAACTCTGCTGTTCATGAACATACCAAATAAGATGTGCTACTTTAAAATTGGCTCATGCCTTTAGTCCAGGCACTTTGGGAGGCCAAGGTGGGTGGATCACCTGAGGTTGGGAGTTCGAGACCAGGCTGACTAACATGGAGAAACCCCGTCTCTACTAAAAAAAAATACAAAATTAGCCAGGTGTGGTGGCTGGCATCTGTAATCCCAGCTACTTGGGAGGCTGAGGCAGGAGAATTGCTTGAACCCGGGAGGCGGAGGTTGCTGTGAGCCGAGATTGCATCACTGCACTCCAGCCTGGGTGACAAGAGTGAAACTCTGTCTGAAAAAAAAAAATAATAATAATCTGTCAAAGACACACTAATTTGGAGTGGTTTGAAAAGTATTTTCTATAGAGAAAAGTAAAGTCACCATCAAAGATTATGAAATAGAGAAAAAAATGACAACAAATGTTGATATAAATTGGACATTCAACATAATCAAATGTATTATGACATATATAAATAATTCCAATGTATAATTTTATAAATGTTTCAACATAGTACACACATAAATAATTTTGATTGCATGGGACAATTATACATGTAGATTTTGGAAGTCTAAAATTGATCAATATTATCTAGATGGACAATAAGCTCATTTTTTTAAATGTAACATAAATCTGCTTTAAAAAGTATCTAGGCAGCCCAATGTTAAGACACATTTAAAAAAAAAAAACTTCCACCAGTTTCTAGACTGAGTTTATGTCAGTACCTTAGAGAACCAGCAAGTCCAGGAACTTACACAGTGAGTACCTTGCTAAGGGGCAGAAAATAGGCTCCTAGGATCTTGTTAAAGTACACTTCTATTCAAGTTGACAGAGCAGGATGATTGTTTTTCTTTTTAAAACAGGAAAGAAGATGGAAATGTTCAACCAGGTTCCTTCTCCCAAAATGTAGAACTAGTTCATGGAAGAATACAAAAGGCAGGAGTTAAGGAAGGCGCCTTTTTAAGCAAAGGCAGACAGATGGAGTGGCTGATGTACAGACAGACTTTGGATACATCAATTAACCAAAGCCATTCATTCTAGCAGCTCTAAGCCTTTGTCCTTGTGGAAAGTTGGACTGGTTTCTGAGGCTAAAGCAAATAAATTGGATGGATTAATCCCTGAGTTGGAGGCCCAGGAAATAACGAAGTAAATAAAGAAGAGCTTAGGGTACATTATTATTTAGTGCCCCCTCACACACATTTTAAAAGCCAACTTGGAATTTTGTTGAGTTATTCACCACTACTGCTCTCCCGCTTCTGACATCTTAAAATTAATGGCAAACAAAAACAGATAGAGGAGCTAAAATAATTTCACATGACTCATTCAGTTATGTATTCCTACATTAACTGAATATAATTGCCACATGCCTATTGTGTTTCTGGCCCAAATGGAAGAAACTCAAATTATACTTTGTGTGCTGTTTCATTTTAACATTCTTAAAATCTCACTAAAAATTGGGTCCATTAGAATAATTCAAGAATAGTCAAAAACAAAACAGAATAAAAATATCAGCAGAACAAAAGGTAGCTCAAAGATTCTGCACCAATGTATTTAGCACACTCACTTCAGTTCAATTCAATTTATAAAGATAAAGTTGGAAGGGTCCTTAAATAACTTTAAATAACAGCATTCAGTCTTTAATCCAGTTTGAGTGTCTGTCGAAGATTCCTGCCATATAAATGTTTGACTCTCTGTAATTGGTGGTTAGGAAGATTAGAAAGAGAGTAGGTATTTCATACCTGTTTTCTGAATTGGATGAATCAATGAAAAAATAACTGAAAGAATAAATATTGTTGATAAAGCCAGATTTTCTTTTTTTTTAAATTTATTTATTACACTTTAAGTTCTGTGATACATATGCAGAACCTGCAGGTTTGTTACATATGTATACACATGCCATGGTGGTTTGCTGCATCCATCACCCTGTCATCTACATTAGGTATTTCTCCTAATGCTATACCTCCCCAATCCCCCCACCCCCTGATGTTCCCCTCCCTGTGTCCATGTTCTCGTTGTTCAACACTCATTTATGAGTGAGAACATGTGGTGTTTGGGATAAAGCCAGATTTTCTTAATGAAGGGTCCAGACACATGATAACCCATGATGTGGAAGTGATCTAATAATAGCAAATAACAACAAACATTTTATGAGTTCTTATTATTCTTAAGCATCATTCTAAGTTGCTCCACATAAGCTAAGTTGTTTCATTCTTACACAATAACTCTATGAAGCATGTACTACTATTATCCCAACCACATTTTATTATTGAAGAAACTGGCACACAGGAGGAGAAAGGTCACAAAGTTAAGTGTGGCAATCAGAATTCAAAACTATGCATTGTTGCCCAACCTTACTGTTATCCTCTGCTTCCTCTTATTATTTCAGGAAGTTCCTTCAATAATTATGTAAAGTAGAATTTGACAGAAGAGAAAGCTAAGTTCAGAGAAGTGACAAAGATAGGATTTGAACTCAGGACTAAAGTCTTAACATTTCTCTTCAGTAAGGTTATTTTCATACCCAAAGTCATTGTCCCTTATGGAACTTTTGGTTGTCAATCTAAAATTGCTCCTTTAGAAGAACTTTGTACAAGAGATCATTGTCATCCTCGGTGTTCTTCATGTACTTCATACTAGAAATCCTTAATAGGTCAGAACTCCCTTAGAACCATGGACAGCACCCAGGTTTTACAAATGTCTTCTCCAGACTTCAGAAAGAAGGTGGTGGACATTCTTTCCATTATGACACAAACCAACAATTACATACCAGGCTTTGTTGGTGAGAAAACAAGTTGGCCTACCTGGAGATTTATGCTGAAATAACCACTTTGCATCACAGCCCATGGAGTCCTTGACGTAGGCTTGGTTTGTCAATCCTACCACCTCATACTATTAAGAAACTTATCAGCTATTTCTAGATAACTGGGTGTTTTCGTTTCCTGGAGATAAAACTGAAGGCTAAACTGAATATATGACTAAGTTCTTTACTAAGACGAATCTTAGTCTAAGAAACCTTTTCAAAATACACAAATGCCTGGGAGATGTCATATATTTAATTAGTCCCTTACTCTTTTTATTTTTTCAGAGACAAGGTCTTGCTTTGACACCCAGGTTGGAGTGCAGTGGTGCAATCAGAGCTCATTACAGCCTCCAACTCCTGGGCTCAAGCGATCCTCCCAAGCAGCAGGAGCTACAAGTGTGCACCATTGTGCCTGGACCCTTTACTCCTTAATGTTTCTTCATGAAGGAGGATACAAATTTACATGAGTCCATGCTCTTCACATGAATAAAGGGAAAACAGAGAACTCAGGGGAACCCACATATTGTGCTTTACAATTTGACCTCAGAACAGTCTTGAATAGGCAACTTGGGTTTCTGCTCCCAGAAAATGCTTTGACATTCATTACTTTATTCACTTAAAACTAATTTACTGGGCTTCCATGAGGTGTCTCTGAAACTCACTCTTCCCCCTCTATTCTCACAATATTGTAAATATCCTTAAGATAATCAACCCTGCCATTTCTCATTGCTGCATGTCCTCCTTCCTTTTTAGAGTGTGAGCTCTTTGGTGACAGGAACTACATATGTTTTCTCATTCTTCCAGCCCCTATAACAATTTCTGGTGTATGCAGAGTAACTGATAAACACTTTAAGATCTGTTAATGAATCAAGTTATTAGTGATTGTGCCTGACATTCTTTGATTTATCTATATGTTTATCTGTGTATTTGTACACCCACCCACCAATTTATCAAAGCATCCATCCATTCATTCATCCACACACCCATTCTTCTCCCTGCTCTTACCCCATTAACAATTTGTAGAAAACAGTCTGGCAAATGCACCCAAAAAGGTGATAAAGGAAAAGGATTTTTCCATCCATTATCCATTCTTTTTTCCTGTCTTCATTTTCCTTTCTATCTTCTCTCCTGTATATTTCTTCTTCTTTCTCCAGAGAGTTACAGGAATGAAAATGAGATGGGTCTTGAGAGTTGGTAAGGGGAATAAATTGCTTGGTGACAGCTTGGTTCCAGAGACAAATGAAAACCTTAGCCTTAAGCAAAGTTCAGGGAAGCCCAAGGAGAGAGCTGATGGACAGTCTGACTTGTCGAGGGTGAAATCAATTAAAGTACATCAAATCCAGAATTCATGCTTTCTCAGAGTGACAAATCTATGCTGGAAACTGAGAAAGACGAAGGGAGAAAATTGCCTTTGACCTTTTGAAGACCGGCTGTTCCTTCTGTCAGGGGAGCCAGGCCTGGAGTGAGATGCGTTCATGATGAATTATAACAGCCAGCCACCTTAAAAAAGAACGGGGTGAAAAGGTTACCAAAGGGAACCAAAATGTGAGGAATTCAACCAAGCATCAAGATAAATCAACTCAGGGCCAGGAGTATTTGTGCCATGCCTGCTCAGAGCTGCTACGGACAAGCTCAGTTTGTTACTTCAGCTCTTTGAAGCATGATATGCACACACACTTAACCATGTTCACACACATTGTTTGCCAAAGTGTAAGAAGGTAATCAGAAGAGAAGAGCCACAAGATTGTCAATCTAGCATCAGAAATTTGGTGGCATAACATTTCTGGTACAACACTGTCCACTAAAACTTTTTGTAATGATGGAGATGTCCTATAGCTAAGCAGACTGATACGATAGACATTAGACATATGTGACTGTTGAGAACTTGAAATATGGCTAGTGAAACTGAGGAACTGAATTTTTATTTCTAAATTTTAATTATTTTAAATTTAAGTAGTCACAGATGGCTAAAAGCTACTCCAGGACAAAGGATGTTTTTGCCTTCAATCATACCAGAAAAGTAGGGATGAGTGGAACTTCAGATTGCAATGCAACTGCTTGGGTGTTTGCAGAGTTCGTGGAAGAAACCCATTATGTTCATTTGTATGCTTGATGGTAAATTTGATTTTCTTTTTAGAATGTAGAGATTAAATCTTGTTTTGAAACTGTCTCTCTGAGAGCAGTTTCTCCATCAGTGAAACGGGCATAATTTCAACTGGTTGAGTGAGAGTGCTCAGTTATGCAATATATGCAGTGTTTCTTATCTAAGTGTCTGCAAACAGTTAATAAAAGGTTGCTGTCCTTGATGCTATTACTATTATTAATATTGTGATTTAAAAGCAAAGAAAGTTGTTGGTGAGAAAACAAGTTGTTCTACCTGGAGATTTATGCTGAAATAACCACTTTACATCACAGCCCATGGAGTCTATGATGTTAGCTTGGTTTGTCAATCCCACCACCAGATACCATTCAGAAAATTATCAGCTATTTCTAGATAACTGGGTATTTGAAGTTTCCTAGAGATCAAACTGAAGGTTAAAAAACAGAAATCATTTGTTGACAGTTGTCCTCATTTCTCACTGGTTTTGTACTGAGAGGAAATTTCCAAATAATTATGATTTGCATTCTTCAGCATCCAGATTAGTATTATCACTTCCAACTTTGAGCCATTCTTCCTGGAAACATTCTTACCAAGTTTTACCAAGTTTTAATATTTCCTGTCTTTAATAAAAGAAAATAGTAATAAGACTTAACTTTTGAAAATTTTTTTCTGAAACACATCCACACAACACACACACACACACACACACACACACACACACACACACACACACACTCTTACCCAGAGGCATAAAATTTACATAACACAAAATTAACTTTTGATTGCTTCCACCTTTTGGCCAATGTGGCTAGCGTGGTTATGATACAATAATTTGTACAATAATTCGTTTTGGTACCTTTTTTCAATTCTTTTTGGTATATACCTATGAGTGGAATTGTTTTATTGTATGTCAATTCTATGTTTAACATTTTGGGGAATTGTAAAACTGTTTTTCATAATGACGGCATCATTTTACACTCCTGCCAGCAATGTAATCCTTATCAACACCTGTTATCCTCCTTTTAACAGAATTACAGCTATCCCTAGTGGGGGGTTAAGTGGTATCTCATTGTGATTTTTTATTTGCATTTTTCTAATGAGTAATCATATTGAGCATCTTTTCATGTGCTTATTGGCCATTTGTATATCTTATTCAGAAAAATGTCTAGTCAAGTTATTTACTTATTTTATTGCCTAGTTGCTCTGGCTAGAATTTCCTGTGCAACTTTAAACGGCAGTGGTGGAAGTAGGCATCCTTGCCTTATGCCTGATTTTAGGAAGAAAGTTTTCAGTCTTTCATCATTCTCTATGATGTTAATGCGGGGTTTTCATAAGCGTTCTTTCTCAATTTAAGGAAAGTTTCTTCCAATCCTAATTTTCTGAGTATTTTTAAAAATCATCAAAGGATATTAGATTTTGTCAAATGCTTTTTTTTTTTGGCTCGATTAAAATAATTATGTGTTTTTTCTTTGTACTATTAAAATGTTGCACTACATTGGTTAACTTCCTTATGTTGAACCACCCTTGGACTCCTGGGGTAAATTCCACTTGGTCATGGTGCATAAACCTTTTAATAAGCTGTTGAATTTTGTCTGCTGATATTTTGCTTAAGATTTTTACATCTGCATTAATTGGTGTGTAGTGGCATCTTTGTCTATCTTTGATATCAGGGCAATATTACATTCATAGAAACATTCATAGAATAACTCAGAATGTGTTTCCTTTTCTTCCTTTTTTGAAAAGACTGAAAGAATTGGTGTTAATTCTTCTTTAAACATTTGGCGGAATTCATAGATGAAGACATAATTTTTTTAAAAAACTAATTCAGTCTCTTGTGTTATAGGTTTGTTCAGATTTTCCATTTCCTCTTGAGTCAATTTTGGTAATTTGTGTGTTTCTAGGGATTATTATACTTCAGGTAGGTTATATAATTTGTTGGCATACTATTTGTTGGTATATTGTTCATAGTATTCTCTAATAAGCCTTTTCATTTCTGTAAGGTGGATAGTAATGTCTCTACTTTTATTTCTGGTTTTGGGCATTTAGATTTTTTTATTCTTTCTTTTCTTTTCTTTTCTTTTTTTGTCAGTCTAGCTAAAGACTTGTCAATGTTGTCAATCTTTCCAAAGAATCAACTTTTGGTTTTGTTAATTCTCTTTATTGTTTTTCTAGTCTCTTTTGTTTAGCTCTTCTTTTGTTTTCTTTCTACCATTATTTCTCTCCTTCATCTAGTTTTTGGCAAAGTTTCTTCTTATTTTTCTAGTTCCTTAAGATGTAAAGTTTGGTTATGAATTAGAGGATTTTGGTTTTGTTTTTGTATTTTAGATGGATTCTCATTCTGTCACCCAGGCTGGTGTGATCTCTGCTCACTGCAACCTCCACCTCTTGGGTTCAAGTGATTCTCCTGCCTCAGCCTCTCCAGTAACTGGGATTACTGGCAGCTAATTTTTGTGTTTTTAGTAGAGGAGGAGTTTTGCCATGTTGGCCAGGCTGATCTCAAGTTCCTGACCTCAAGTGATACGTCTGCCTTGACCTCCCAAAGTGCCGGGATTACCGGCGTGAGCCACCGTGCCCAGCCTAATTAGAGATTTTTTTTTTAAGTAGATGTTTACAGCTATAAAATTCTCTCTAAGCACTGCTTTCACCGCATCCCATAAGTTTTGGTATTTTATGCTTTTGTTTTCATTCATTTCAAAATATTTTACAATTTTCTTGGGATTGATTCTTTCAGTGTGTTAATTTCCACATATTTGTGAATTTTCCAGTTTTCCTTCTCTTATTGATTTTGAGTTTCAAGTCACTGTGGTCAGCGATTATGCTTTGTATGATTTCAGAATTTTTAAATTTATTGAGAATTCTGTCTATTGGCCCAATAGACAGTCTATCCTGGAGAATGTTTCATGTGTACTCCTTATTCTGTTGAGTGGAATATTCTATATATGTCTATTAGGTATATTTGATTTATGGTATTAAATCATACATTTCTTACTGATCTTCTGTTGAAGGTTCTATCCATTATCAGAAGTGGAGTATTGAAGTATTCAACGATCACTGTAAAACTGTCTATTTCTCTCTCAATTCTTTCATTGTTTTCCTTATATTTTGGGGACTTTTGTTATTTGGCGTGTATATATTTATAATTGTTACATCTTCTTGATGAATTTACTCCATTCTCGATATATAATGATCTTCTTTTCTTTGAGGGTGGGAGGCCTGCTCCTGGGAGTAGATAAGTCTGGCCTCTTGGCCCAGTCTGTCTCCTGGGGAATGGTGGGGAAGGGGTGTCACATTTCTTCCATGCTCTCTTTCTTCCCTCTTGAAAGACACCATTTTTATATTTAGCTTCTTCAATGAGTTTTTGGGTTTGGGGCTATTTTCTTCAGATATGAACTTTTTTTCTTTTTCTTTTTTTCTTTTTTTTTTTTGAGACAAAGTCTCCTCTGTCGCCAGGCTGAAGTGCAGTGGTGTGATCTTGGCTCACTGCAAACTCCACCTTCCAGGTTCAAGTGATTCTCTTTTCTCAGCCTCCCCAGTAGCTGGGACTACAGGCTCATGCCGCCACATCCAGCCATTTTTTTTTTATTTTTAGTAGAGATGGGATTTCACCTTATTGGCCAGGATGATCTTGATCTCTTGACCTCATGATCTGCCCCCCTTGGCCTCCCCAAGTGCTGGGATTATAGGTGTGAGCCACTGTGCCCAGCCCAGATGTGATAATCTTCTACACTAACTGTGGGTTTCTTGTTCCTATAAGTTTAAACACTTAATTCAATGTTCTCTTTTTTCTCTCTCTTTTTCTTATTGCTTTTAACCAGATATCACTAGTAGTATCATTAGTAAGATTCACAAATGAGCCTGATTATTTGGTTCTCCAAATATACACAATAAATTTGAAATGGTCTTAATCCAATAAAACTGTTTTTTAGTGTTAGGCTTAATTTTAAGTTTTATTTTAATTCTAATTTACACATAATTCTTGTAAATATTTAAGAAGTACGAAGTGATGTTTTGGTACATATATACATTGATATGTGTGTGTGTGTGTGTGTGTGTGTGTGTGTGTGTGTGTGTATATGTGTATATATATGTAAAACAATGGGTAACTAATTTATTCATCACCTCAAACATTTATCATTTCCTTTAGGTGAGGACATTCAAAATCCTCTTTTCTAGTTATTTTGAAATATGCAATACAATATTGTTACCTATAGTCACTCTACTGTGCAACAGACCACTCAAACTTATTCCCCCTACCTATTTGTAATTTTGTTCCTTCTACCCTCCCCAGACTATCTATGGTAATCACCATTCTATTCTGTACTTCTATGGCATCAGCTTATATATATATATATATATATATATATATATATATATATATATATATTCTTTAAGTTCTGTGATACATGTGCAGAATGTAGAATGTGCAGGTTTGTAGGTTTGTTACATAGGTATACATGTGCCATGGTGGTTTGCTGCACCCATCAATCCATCTTCTACATTAGGTATTTCTCCTAAAGCTATTCCGTCCCTATCCTCCTACCCCTAGACAGGTCCCTGTGTGTGATGTTCTCTTCCCTGTGTCCATGTGTTCTCATTGTTTAACTCCCATTTATGAGTGAGAACATGTGGTGTTTGGTTTTCTTTTCCTGTGTTAGTTTGCTGAGTATGATGGTTTCCAGCTTCATCCATGTTCCTGCAAAGGACATGAACTCACCCTTTTTTATTGCTGCATAGTATTCCATGGTATATATGTGCCACATTTTCTTTATTCAGTCTATCATTGATGGACATTTGAGTTGGTTCCAAGTCTTTGCTATTGTGAACATTGCTGCAATAAACATACGTGTGTATGTGTCTTCATAGTAGAATGACTTATAATCCTTTGGGCATATACCCAGTAATGGGATTGCTTGGTTAAATGGTATTTCTTGTTCTAGATCCTTGAGGAATTACCACACTGTCTTCCACAATGGGTGAATGAATTTACACTCCCACCAACAGTGTAAAAGCATTCCTATTTCTTCACATCTTCTCCTTTAGAGTTGTTCTTTCCTGATTTTTTTAATGATCGCCATTCTAAGTGGTGTGAAATCGTATCTAATTGTGTTTTTTTAATTTGCATTTCTCTAATGACCAGTGACAATGAGCTTTTTTAAATTTTTATTTATTTATTTATTTATTTTTACCACATAAATGTCTTCTTTTGAGAAGTGTCTGTTCATATCCTTTGCCCACTTTTTGATGGAGTTGTATGGTTTTATCTTGTAAATTTAAGTTCTTTGTAGATTCTGGATATTAGCCCTTTGTCAGATGATAGATTGCAAAAATTTTCTCCCATTCTGCAGGTTGCCTGTTTGTTTGCTCTAATGATAGTTTCTCTTGCTGTTCAGAAGCTCTTTAGTTTAATTAGATCCCATTTGTCAATTTTGGCTTTTGTTGGTATTGGTTTTTTTTTTTTTTTTTGAAAGAAAGAAAGAGGAAGAGATTTTAGAAAAAGAGAGAAAAGGAGAAAGAAACAGCAAAAGAAAGAAAAAAAGAATGAAAGAGAGAAAGAAAGAGGAAGAGATTTTAGAAAAAGAGAGAAAAGGAGAAAGAAACAGCAAAAGAAAGAAAAAAAGAATGAAAGAGAG